>JBAMYA010111692.1:0-19247 GCA_037176975.1 Arrhamphus sclerolepis
GCAAACTCCACACAGAAAGACCCCTGTGGAGGCTCGAACCAGGAACCTTCTTCCTGTGAGGCAACAGTGCTGACCACCAAGCCACCATGCTGCCCTTTATCTCCATTACTTTCTTTATATTCCTTCAATGCCCAAACAGGAAAGCGAGAAGACTTCTGACTTCATTGAAGGAGGTTCAATAATTCTGCTCTGATTTGTTTCAGTGACAAAAGGGAACGTTGTGAATCTGAACAGCTCGCTGAAATTTTATAGGTGACCCACATTTGTTATTTCAGAGTTTGTTGATCGATAGTCGAGAACAAGATGCTTTTCATGCCCAGAAGTGATGAGCTGTTCGCCGTGTAGGTTGTTCAGGATCTCTGGTGTTTGATGTTTTTGCAGAAGTAAGCGCAACAACGAGTGGTGGTTAATTCAGAGGTAACTGCTCAGGATTGCACAAACACACAGAGGGATTGAGTATGGAGGGTTTCCCAAGATTCTGTATCAATAAGTAAACGTCTGTTTGATGACCTGATTGAACCTCAACATAAGAAGGAAATGGTGTCCTGTTTATAGTCGTGTTAGATGATGTCATCATCTGGTCTACTTCGATTGTTTTCTTCTCGTGTTATGGGTCAGTTTTCAGGTGATGGAGAACTACTGCAGTTTGTCTTAGCTTTTGTTTGCGGTTGTGTTTGTAGACGTCATCGGAAACCTGACGAGATTCTGTCGCCTCTAATTGTGGCAGAATATGTCACATGCACTGCAGATATATATGCAAATCAGGTTAGTAAGCCACTGAGCCGTTCCCTGACATAATTTCTTTTTCTTTTTTCTTACATCACGTTTATGAGAGTGCTGCTAGATGATAAAAGCTTGAAAGGCTGAGAGGTTCATCTCACTGGCTTTACATGTAAGTTTATTTGATTCTTATTATTTTTAAATGCTTCTTTTCTTTTTTTCCCCAACAGGCTGAAGTTTCATGAAGATCTATCCTTCAACTTAGTCATGAATTTTGATATCCTGGCTCCTGGATTTCTGGAAAAACATGTGAAAGTAGCTCTTTGTTGTGCCACTAAGAGTCCTTAATGGGGAGGCAGACTTTAGTCCACACCTGATGGCATGGATGAGTAATTTTTAAAGGCTTCTTACGGGTGCCATAAACTCAGAGCGGTCTCTATAATGTGTGAACGAGGAGATCCCTTTGGCAACGGGGAGTTGAGGAACAACAACCAGAGGGGTGGCGTGCTGGCTGCTGGTGACGCAAATGCCAACGATATTCAGACAGAAGATGGTGGGAGAACTGGAGACACTGGCTCTCTGTCAGGACTGACGACTGAGACAGCAGAGCAGGACAGAGTCATCATCTGGGGCACAGACTCTCAGTGCGATGACCCCGAGCTGGCAGAGTTTGAGATGCTGGAATGTCAGGAGCTGGAGGCGTATCTGGTCGAGGAGGGGGAGGACTTCGTCGGGCTTGCAGAGCGGAAAGAGGTTCGAGAGCAGCTCACATCAGGCATAAAAGATGCAGAAGCAAAGGCAGGAGATGATACGAGGCGAGAGGAGAGGAAGCCAATTCCACATGTTCCCAGTCAGCCACAATCGACTGCCTCTCGTGTCTCTGAGAGCAGAGAGGCATCCAGGACTGACTGTAGCTCTGAAACTGACGCCTTTGTGACCTGTTTGTCCACCATTTCGAGCATTGCTTCTGCTACCCAGATGACAGACTCCGGGCAGGTTGCCTCTGGCTCTTACTCAGCCATTTCAGAGGACCTGATTGTGGCTTCACAAACTTGTGGCACCACCTCTGGGAGAGACAGAGTCTCCCAAAGGGATGATAATCTCTCCCTTTCTGCTAGGAAAAGCACAACACACCAGACAGACTTGGACTTGAATCTGAATTCAACCCTTCACTCGGAGGATGCTGCACAAACAAACAACAGAGTCTTAAGCCAGGGTGTCACTGGTGATCAAAAAGAGAACAATAACCAGATGAATGAAGCAGGGAATACGATTTCAGAGGGAGGCTGTGATTATACGAAGCAACAGGCCTCATCCTCTGCCTCAAAGTCAAATGAACAAAGCAATGCTAAGATGGATAAAAGCACACAAGCTGATGAAACCCCTGATTTGATCAGGCCAGCCAAAACAGGTACAAAAGGGACTCAGTCATCAGTTGAATGCAAAGCCATTAAGAAACAGGGTTCATTTGATAACACATTAAAGAAGCAAAACTCTTTTGACAAGAGTTATAAAAAGCAGCCTTCGTTTGACAATTCTTTGAAGAAGCAGCTCTCTTTTGATAACAGCTTAAAAAAGCAGTGCTCCTTTGAGAACACTGCCACCTCCAGCTCCTCGAGTCTGGAGAGGAGGAAGCCATGGGAAAACCCTGGTCGACCAGCAACTACAGCATCCCCAAAAACTACCTCCTGCTCTCCTAAGAGACGACCACCTGGTTCCCCAGCTAAAGTGCAGGGCAGCAGGGCGCTGAGTTTGGAGCGTAGTGACTCCCCTCATAGAGGAATAAGTCCAGCTGCCAGGCCGACCGGTAAGACAAGTTTGAGCAGTGGCATTCCCAAACCTGTCATACCTCAACAGAAAGAGACTGATGCGAGCAGATCTCCTCCGACCCAGAAGCCCAAAAATGTCAGACCAAAAATCATTACTTATGTTCGGAAGAATACACAAGCAAAGCCACAAGACGCTGACCCTCCACATGAAACTTCAGCGAACCCACCAAGACTAGCCTCTTACTCCGGCCCACCAGCTCACAAAGATTCAAAACTTGTTCCTCAGTCTAGATCTGCGCCGATACTCTGTGCCTCCAATCTGCTTTATGACAAATATCGGCAGGAGATGCAGAAGGGTGTGTACTGTGCTGCGACCGGTCCCAAACCACTCAGCAGCACTGCCTCTCAAAGATTGGGCGGGAAGTCTGAGAGCATTCACGATGAGATGTCCAAGAAATATCTCCAAGAGGTGAGAAGTTAACACTGAATTTGAAAATACTCACAATGCAATGGTGGTAAAAAGAAGAAAAAAAGCAAAATATTTGATCCTCTTCATGCACAGCCCATGCTCCAGACCGTCCATGCTCATTGGTGCGCATCCATCGCAGTTTTAGCCAAACACTGGGAAAGAAAAAAGTGTTGTATAATGGCAGGCTGTTGTGTGCTTCAGATACCTACATATTGCAGGTCTAACTCAAAGTGGTTGACGTATCACATGAAAATGTGTTTTTAAAACTGTAATCAGTTCGAATATATAACTGACTGTATCATGTTCCTCATCAGCATGTTTCCCAGGAGGGGGGTGTTGTGTATCGCTCACCCAGAACCCTGAGGCCTCAGCTGGGGTTGGGGGCGGTCGCCAGGCAGCCAGCGGCCAAGACGAGGATTCAGCAGGGAGCCAAGGTGTCCACCGCAGGCCAGCAGGATCTAGGAGGTGAGATGGTGAAATGTTGGCATCATGTTCTTCAAGATGTTGAACTGGAAGTGATTTATTCCTGACAGTTTCTTCTGCTTACTAAATGATTTACCTCATTTTTTCTTCCCGTCATGCATGTAGTTAAATTTGGCTTGTGGCATCTGAAGTCTTTGATGTGCAAAGCATTTGAGAGCAGCGAATTATAGATCCCCACATTTTGCATTCCCACCGGCTCTCACAGTGCTATTGGTGTCTAAAAGTCCACTTTAATCACTGGAGGAAGACTTTTAATTCTTGTCTCTGTGTAAAACTGAAGTGAACTCTCATTTTACTCAGTATTAATTTAGTTCTAATCCTTTTCACCTTCTTTCCCAGGTTGTCTAATAAACTACCTTCAGTGTATAGAAGCTAGTCTTTGTCACCTTGCAACTATGACTGAAATTTGAATTGAAGTTTTTTGTTTAGGATTTCAGTTTTTTCAAAAGTTTTTTCAGGGTTTTTTCATGCAATATTTTTTTATGTCAGAATTTATATATTTATTTTTGCCTAGTTGTTGGAGAGCAGAAGAGGTCAGGTGCAGAAACCACTCCCAAAAGCCTCCTGCTCAAATCTGGGCAGTCCGGTCTCCGTCCGCCGGGCTTCTCTACCCTTCCAGCCGCCCGACTGGCTGCCTTTGGCTTCATCCGGAGCTCCAGCGTCTCATCTGTGTCCAGTAACCAGTCCAGCGACAGCGGTCAGAATGATCCATGCCAAACCTCTCATCGTGAGTCGCTCTGTCTAGTGTCACACAATTCCTGTGGGTATATACGCTGTTTCTGGAAGATTTTACTTGGATATGATCCCACTGATCCCACTACTGTCACCAGCTGCTCCTCCAGCCTTTAGATAACATTTGTCTAAAGACGAAGTTCTCAGCTGACTTTTTTTGATTCATTAGAGAACAAAATAGCTCTTGGTGTACTTCATCTCAAACTCAATGACAGCTGGGATAAGGGACCAGAGACCCTTGCATCCCTTAATAGAATAAAGTTGTTATGGAAAATAGATAAATTGATGGAGCTGCAGTGACTAAAAGGGTGTTTACCAGATATTAAAATCTTTGGGAGTAGCTTTTAGTAGCAGTTTAAATGACTGGCAGCTTGCATCGCAGTGTTTCCCTTCAGGCTGTTGGCCCAGACAGCGCTGCTCTATTAGTAGCAGCCATATGCACATCAAATGCAGTCAAATTCAACGCGGATGGTGTTCCAGCAATCTGTCTAAACTGGGAGCGAGCACATCCACTCAGAGAAGGGGATGATATGATGACAACAAAGCAGCTGGTGACGTATGGAATCCATCTGGCCAGTTACTCATGTTGTAGCCCTTTTTGAAAGAACCTGTATGTTAGCGCTGAAATCACTGACGCAAGCAACACTGCACGAAACCGAAACGGTTTGACTTATCCTGATCTTCATCTGGGCTTTGTGCTGTGATAACGCGCATCCTTCCATGCAAACAATCTGAGGATATCAAAAAAAAATAAATAAAAAATCAAGTCTGAGATGTGGAAATTAAAAATTTCTGTCAAAACGGGGAACCTACCATTCACCAACTGTGCAAAAAATACTTTTGGATGCGTTTAGTTGTAGTGCACCTCTTATTAATTTATATTGGATAATGCAGATGCTATAAAGAGAAAATGATAATATGATAACAATATGATTTATTTTTCGACATTTGAATATATTGGGGGTCCAAATGTGCATCTTTGAGCTGCCTTTCTATTCGCTGACATGAAACAGGATCAGTCCTGTGTTTGGAGAGGGAGGTTGCAGAGATGCATTTCTGAACTAGAAACTGTACTCCAGATGCTAAAGATGTTTATTTATGCAGCGAAATTCAGCGTTTTTAATGGCCGCCAGAAGTTGGTCATCAGGGACAATGAGTTCTGCAGTTTTGTCCATTTTGTTTCTAACTTTTCTTTGGGGAATTTCTCTTATGCTCCCAAGTTTCCTGACATTCACCTAGCCTTTTTTCTTAAAATAAATTAAGATAAACTTGTGATTTTTCACATGATGGCCCCTTAAATGTTTAATAAGGTTGCTTGTGTTCCATCCAGCAACATCTGTGCCACCTCTGGAAACCGCAGCCTTGCATTATAAGCATGTCGCTGTTTTCCTGGTGGGATTTTCCAGCCTATAATAACATCATATTGAAGACACAATGCAGCTTCTTTTGCTGACTTTAAGAGGCCATAAAAATAACATGATATCAGATGATACATAGAAGTAAATACTCACAGATACTATACATGTGTTTTCCGCAGCAAAACTTGTTTTACATGGAAATTATTAAGTGAGGGAGGATGCAAGTGGAATCTTGGGTATTTTCAGGATTGTCCCTCTGTATAGAGTCATGATGAATGTTATTTAATAAAGAAAAACCTCACACCTTAATGAAACAGGCAAAAAGATAACATTTGTGCTTCAAGCCAAGAACAGTTTTAGCTGTGAATCTTTACAGTGGTTTATGCATTTCACCTGAGATGTTTAAATCAATTTTATGATTTTTTTTATTTCAGTAGCACTAACAGCGTGTTGTGCTGTTTGGACATTACAATGTTTTGCAGAGAAAAAAAAAAGAACAACAGACATTTTAAGGTAAATGTACAATATATGATTCCCTTGGTCCCTTTAGTGATCAGAGGATGCTAACTGTTGGAAGGTGGTTTTGCACTGCACATGCACGCAGGCAGGAAACAAGCATTTAACAGCGTGAATCAGCCCGCAGGCGTCTCTGTCAGCCAATCCTCTTCTTGGCTCCGTTTCTGTTCCAGTAAGAAAAAAAAAATGTGCTGACTTTCCCGTGGGGGGGATCCATATTGCTGCAGTGAAAAGAGTCCCTGTGATCCCTCTGACAAGGGCTCTGGGGATTTTGACATCAGAAGTAATTCGATGCTTTCTTCTGCTACCATGTTGTATGTCTTACTGCAGCAGCTCGTTGTTTCAGCTGCAGTTCACAATTTCCCTCCTTCCTCTTCAGAGGTGTTACATTAGCTACAGATTTCTCTTTCTGTGACAGATTCAGTGTAACCACTGAGGTGCCTGTGAGGAAACGTTCATTCTTTCTTTAAGGAATATTCTAAAGATGGGAAAAAGGCAAAATACCCACTCTGACAGGGATTTTTCCCAGTAATTTGAAGGAAAATATAACTGCGATTAAACAAAGATTTTAAAAAGCCAGAAGCTTAATAAGATGTTATGAATAATTTACACCGCACTAATTTTTCACTGCACAATAAAATTCCAAAGACTAAAAACAGAACATGCACATTTTCTTATTCTGGAGTCAAAAGTAGTTTGAAAGGCAAGCAAGAACTGACAGCAGCATTTTACAGATCTGATGTGGCTCCAGCTCAGGAGGTGGGGTGGTCTGATGGTTCCACCTCCAACTTTCTCAGTCAACACGTCAAAGTCTCCTTGGGTAGGATAGCGAATCCGTTGGTTAAAAACGTCTGTGACATGAATATATGACTGCGTAAACAGACCCATTTTTCATTGTTCACACCCTGCAGATGCCAGCAGTGGCAGCCACGACACACCTCCAGATAAATCTGCCACCACTCTCAGCGAAGCTTCCCATGCTCAGAGCCGACTCCAGCCTCCCAACGCCCCCAGCCTGCAGCGCCGAAGTCTGCCACCGCAGCGATGCTCCCCACTTGGTACAGTCTCGTATTGTCACACGGCCAAGGGAAACAAGCACCTGGTGCTCAGTGGTGTGTGTGTGTGTGTGTGCAGCAATTTTTCCATCAGAGGTTATTCTGTCCTCTGATCACATGATCAGAGGTGTGAACGTGTTCTGGCAGAGGTGTTAGGAGAAGGTGAGAGTTTAGCTGTCCTGTCAAGAGATTCCTGCACCTGTAATGAGAACACAGACATTCATGGGAACCACCTGTTTTGTTATTTATTTATTTATTTATTTTTATTTATTAACTCATCCCTTTTACTGAAACTGCAATTGTAAATTTGAAATGAAAATGCACGGAATATAGTTCAAACTACTTGGAATAATTTCTCCTTATTCCTCTCGTGTGCATGTATTTTCTACATGTACAAATTAATTGATTTATGTCGCTCTGTGTCATAGTCGTCGGTTCACACACAGCAATTTTACAGTTTGAACAAGTGCACTCCCTCCCTCAGCAGTCCTATGGACATCTGTTAGAAGATGCAGATTGTTGCTCGTGTTGGCATCTTTGCTGCTGATGTGGAATATCAACGCCACCTGGTGGCCACACTTTATATCTTCACATGTGAAACGGGAGCAGGCTCTGCTTCCTGCAAGAGAATCTGGAAGAAGGTTGCACAATGTGACACAATGTGTCATTATAGCAGAATCAGCAGCTAAAAAGAAAAGAAAAAAATTAATTGTCCATGTGTCATGCATTAACACGCTATATGTCAATTACACAGTCTGATGGAATCTTATGGTCCGAGATGCCAATTTACATGCAAATTTACACGAAGAATATCTTTGTTGTTTGCTGCTGCAGTTTGCTTTTTCCTACTTATTTATTCATTTTATTTTTAATAGAAATAGTGCATTTATATTTCTTAATGTCATAGGCTATTTACTGTCAGAAGTCATTTTTACCTGAAAAAAAAACAGAAAGACATTAACACCAGACACTGAAGCATTGATTTATGTACATCCCGAGTCATGCTGTCATTGCAAGTTTACAACTATGATATTAAATATTCTATGTTTCCTGATATGCTGCAGCACTAAAGCCATAAATACACTGCCTTTGAAGATATATATGTATATATCAGGGCGCCAGTGGTCTTCCTGTATGAGTCATGGGCTTTAGAACATATTCAATATTAATTCACTTGCTACTGCTGTAAGAGAATGTAAAAAAAAAAAAAAATCTCTAAAAAAAATGGTCAGAAGCTGTTGCATATTAAAGGTATAACATGGTGCAAAAATGGATTTAGATCATTGCATATTGAAATATCTCATGCTCATTTCATCTTCTGAAAGGCAGTGCGGTGGAATATTATATGTAGTCTACCTTTGAAGAAAAAAAAACATGAGCATTATAATTTGATTAACATTTTTGCTTTTCTGCACAGCTTCAAGAAGAGAATTGCAGAAAGACACAGAAACTGCGCACCCTGCAAAATCCTCCCCCAAAAGATGTGCTGTGGTTTCACCCAAGCCACAGTCCCCAGGTGAGTTCTCCATATCACACCTCGTCCATATAAATAAACACACTACTGTGCAGCATTTACATGCAGTACATATCTCACAGTGAGTCTTTAAAAGGCTTCCAACATGCTGCTAAAGAAGGAATTACTTGTCTGTAATCAAACACCATCAGCTGCTTTTGTAGCTTTAAAAAATTGCTTCCATTTTCTGTTGGTCTCTCTTTCGCTCTCTCCACACTTCCTTCCCAGACTTTACTCATGGCAGCCCGGTGTTACCATGGCAACAAGCCACAGCAGACCCAATGCTAGCGCGGCTCATTCAGCAACAATCCTGCTGGCTCAGATTACGACATTATAAGTCAGCAGCTCGTGTCTTTCTCTTGTGAGAGCAGACTGACAGAACAGCAGCTGCATACAGAGTTCTATTACAGATTATTTCTTTTTATATGCTGCACACATTATACGGTCACTGGGAGAGTAGAAAACTGGTTTCCATTCCCCTGTGTGCTTAAGTAATAGTTCACGTCCCATTAGGTGCTCCCGCTGAAGGGTCTGAGCACATTTATGTAACACTGAAATGGAAAAGTTACCCCAGTGGATAAACCACTAAAGATCCAAACATTCAGGTGATCATTAGTTGGTGTGTGCCTTTTGGCCATTTTTCCATCCTAAAACTCAAAGATATTGATAAAAGAAGTTCCACTATCCACAACAATACTTAGAAAATACATATATTTTTGCTTTTCATAAACCTTTAATATCATTGTTATTTTTTAAATCATATTATGTTTATGTGTTTTTTAGAATATATATATGTAACAGTGTGAAATTCAGAATATTTGATGAAGTCTGTTAAGTGAAGCCGCTCAGCTGCGTCTCCCGCTCTTTGAATCTGCAGCTCATGGGCAGACAGCAGCGGTTCATGGTGCTATTCGGACCGTCAGAGCTCAGGAGCTGGACCGTGCTCTGATCCAGCGGCTCCAGGAGCGATGTGAGCAGCAAGCCCTGCAGCTGCAGAGCCTCCAGGCCCAGCTGAAGAAGGCCTCGCTGTGCCTGGATGTTTTCAGCATCACCACTCAGCACTTTTGTCACAAGGTAGGGTTTAGTAGAACTCTAGGACCTAAGACTCAGGCCTGGATTTACTAAGCCAGGGCAAAACCTGCGATTGCAAACTTAGTACGGATGTTTTTTCTGGTGCGTTGAAACTGCACTGACCTGCAAACACAGAAACAGTTGGCTAATGTTAGTAATGACCGGAGTTTTTTACCAGAAGCTTGTGACTGGGAGCTTATTCCAGGGAACTGTTTGTTTTGTCTTTTTGAGCTGACTGTCACCTTTTATTTTCACACCTCACTGTAATGTAGAGAACAAGAATAGATTTTTAGGATATTGAGACCAAGAAGGGACGTGACGTAAGCTTCAGAATACAACTACAAAACATGTTCTATCTCCTCACTGAAATGGCACCTGTAGCACCTAACTTTTATTGTCTTTAAAAAGGTCATTCACTTGCTTTGAATCCGGTTTTAACTTTTTTGATATATTCTGAGTTGTACAATGGCAGTAGGAACTGTCAGTATATCAGATGAAAAAGCAAACAAATTAAAACAGCTGCATTTAGTTGGACTGAACAGGAATTAGTTGCAAAACACAATACAATTCTCAAGAAGGAATATTCATTTTAAAAATCATAATCTAACCCTAGAATTGAGGAAAGGGCTGATGTGTTACCAATTTTTCGTGAAATAAGTCCACCAAAATCTGGTGCACTTATTTCAAATCCGTTTTTAATGAACATTAATATTTATATAACTAAGGATCTGAGTCTGTACTCTTGTCTTTTTGCAAGTTCTGTGAGCTTTGCAGGGTTTGGAATTGGGTTGTTCTTGCTAGGATGCCCATTCCTGGGAAAATTGGAAACTGTCTTAAATATTGTTCACTTGCGTATAATCTTTCTCACTGCAGAATGTCTCCAAATTGTTTGGAAATGGCCTTAGAACACTTTGCACTTTGCTTCTCTAAGGTTATTGCTGACGTGCTTCCTCTTTGGCATTGTGTTAATATACCTGAATACTTCTGACCACCAAACTTTAAGTAGTAAAAATGGGTACTTAATTTTTCATATGTCTTCATGTTCTGGACTGCGAGAATGTTCTGATCTAACCTATAAAAAGAAAAAAAAAAAAGAAAAACAATGTCTTCTGCTTCTGGAGTTGAGCTTCTTGTCCTTTCTTGTCATCTGCCTGCATTACATTTAAGCAGCCCCACCCAAAGGCTCTGATCAATGGGATTAGAACCTCCTGCTTAAGCCTGCTTGTGATTTTGGACATTGGAGGAATACCCTCAAATCTATCGAGGATGGGGGAGTTTTAAGACTCATGCATGAGTTACATCTGCAAATACTGAAAATAAAGGGTTATAACTCAGAAAAAAATGATGATGGCCCAGGACTTAGACCTAGGATGCTAAATCTCCAGCAGTATTTTGCATTAACATCTATACGGAGAAAGTGCTTTATAATGTGTAATGATTGATCTATTTTGGCATGTGGAGGTTTTTGAAAGAAACCTGTATCCTGAAATGCATTTGGTGCGATTGTGTCAGTTCATGTTGATCAAAAGTGAACCATTTGCCCATAAACGTTTGTCTGCTCTGCAGTTTGATTAAGCTGAGTAACAGACATAATAACTGGCCACTTATTGATCATCTCCAACTCTTTTTTTTTTTTTTCTTCCTTCAATGCAAATACGGCGTGTGTGTGTGTATGTTGCGTGTGTGTCTTAGTCCCTGCCATGCGCATAAATGTGATATGGGGCGTGTTGATAGGGGGATTGAGGGGAGGGCAGACAGAGCTGAGCTAGGGCTACTAGTCTTTGTTCTAGCAGGGATAAACGGTGCTTGCAAACCAGGAAACAAGGTGAGGCTTTGGTCTTCCCGTCTCTCCTCCCCTCTCCTTCCCCTCTGTCTACTTCCCTCCCCCGCTGAATCTCGTCGTTCTGTATCTTTCTTTGCACTTGCCTCTGTCACCGCTGCCTCCTCGGCGGGTTAAGGGATGCTGCTGTCTGTTTGCCTGGTATGGGCCACTGCTGCTGTAGGCTTCCCTCCCTCTCTTTGTGCTGTCTGGACCAAACGGTAAAGGCAGAGTCTTCTGCAGGCAGTAAGCTTGTTTCAGCACAGAGGATTCCTTTATGTATTTGCGGCTATGCGCATGTGTGTGTTTGGTGGAGGAGGTCTGAGGATGCCTCTCTATATGCTCCTAATGTTCACTGGTTTCCTAGCGACAGAGCTGGCAGAGAGCTGAAAGCTGTGCATGATTATGCTGAGTCAAAGCTGGCTTTTCTCTCCATCTGTGGAGTTTGCAGGCACATTACATGAAAGGCCGATGCTGCTGTGCTTTGTTCTTGTGACTATCTTTGATGTGTACATAATGTTTTTAATGTATTTGCTACTGGTTAACTATTAAGTTATTTCATTACGGTGGATGTGCAGGATAACTTCTTCATATCATGACGCATTATTGCTTTCTTACCTCTTGGTTAATGTCTTATCAGGAAGAAAAGAAAGGGTTGGTTTCTCCTTCTGTGCTCAAAAGGCAATAAATCTCTTCAGAACCAAAAGTCACATCAAAAGAAGAGCTACATGAAAGAAGCTTTGTCCCAGTGAAACACTGAAACTGGAATGACTAAATAGCTGCAGACTTCGGAGAAGTTAATTCACTTTTCTTTGTGCCAATAAGAAGCTTTTTTTAAATAAAGGAAAGTCCTGTCCAGAAATAACTTACTGTTAGAAACAGGTGTATGTGTGATCATCTGTTAATATTTGGTTTGCAAACAAGAAAACCACTGAATACTGGCTTGTTCTAGTTTATTTTTTCTGTTTTACATCATCATAAGTATAATTTGGTTGTATGATTTTTTTTCTTGCTGTATTTGCTTTGTGACGTCAGCTAAAATGGTTGAGAAAATAGTCATTCAAAAGTGTAATAGATGAGGACACAATGCCATGCAGGAAAATTGGAATTCATGTCACACAATACGCTACGTGGTTTAAACGGGGGGTGGGGAGGGGGTGTCCCTGGGCAGGACTGGGGATTGATGAGCAGGAGCCGAGGTGGGGCTGTAGCACATCAAACCATGCTGGCCGTGTATCATCTCTCCTGAGGTCACTGCACTCTGTTCCTGATGTGTGTGTGCTCCACATAAAAGCTCTCAGAGGGTGACGTCACAGACTGTTGGCTGCGTAGTTTATTCCAGAGCTCCACTCCGTGTCTGTTCAGCTGTGCTTTGTGATATCTTCTTTATCTTGAGGCATCAGTGTGTACAGCCATCATACTGTGTGGTCTTGTTATCAAGTGTCTTCTAGCACGTCTTCCCGATGTGAAGTAGAATCACATCACGAGTACTCAGTGGATATTTGATAGGACTGTACAAGTGCTGTATATGATGACTGTCAGAGCTTATCCCATCTATCATTGGAGGAAAGTTTCCAGTTTTTTCAAGGCATTTTTGTATTTTTGCATGATAATAAGATGATTTTTTTTTTTTCAAATTTGGAACTACAAAGCAAATCCTAACTAACAGTGATTCCATTTTCAGTTAAATTCATTTAATTATGATAATGCCAATTCTTAACAAAAGTCACCCCAGTGCACTTTTTGCAGAAAGCAAATAAGTTCCATTTGGAGTCCAAATTCCAAATTCATATGCTCAAGAATCCTGTTTTTTCTAGCTATTATTCTTCATCAATTATTATGCCTGTTACCTTTCAACCAGCTCTAGTCCTGTCGACTCACTGAGCTAAACGACTGTATTTTTCTTATTTAAACATACGGGAGTGTGCAAAAGTATTAGGCAAACTCATTCAGAAAGCATAAAACACAGTGGTAACATTGGAAATACACAGGTTAGTCAGTTAGCTGCTTATTAGCCATAGAAAAGCTGGTTGACCTCTAGATTAGCAAACATTAGCCATATATTTAGGGTCACAGGTATGCTGGGTGTCAGTCTGTCAGTGTGACATATGTACCAGGGGAAAACCCAAGCAAGGACTGGGAGAATGTGCAAACTCCAGAAAGGCCCCTGCTGGGATTCAAACCAAGAACCTTCTTACTGTGAGGCAACAGTGCTAGCTAACTACCAAGCTGCCTCTAGATTGTATGTGCACAAAATAAATCCATGCAATCTTCAGAACAAAATGACTCTACAAGCAAAAGTCAGTATTTAGCGTGAACTCTCTCAGATTGAAGGAGGCCTCAAAAGGTCTCAAAAAGATGTTTGCGCTTTATTTCCATCTTGCATCTGGATGGACATTCAAACTCTCATAAAGCAACGACTTGGAGAGCATCAGACTTTTGCAGAATACTGTATCTGGAACGCGCATAATAAATAATAATAATAAAAGAAATGAACCAAATTAACTGGACAGTGAAAACCCCTGGGTCATCAAACTGTAGCACAGGCAGGAAGTCCAACGCTAAAAAAAGCCTGTTGACACAGAAATGGCTGTGTTAAAATAGTAAAAGAGGAGTTCTATGGATTAAATATATTAAAGTTAGGTAGAGCTACCTGGTGGAAGCTGCTTTAGATATAAATACCTTTTTTTGGCTACCAAAAATGAGGGAAAAATGTTATTTACAGATGGAAAAGGGTGACAGTGGGTGGCACCACTGAACAGAGACGGACCTGTTAGGAATATTCTGGCTCAGAGAAGTGCTTGATGAAAGTACATGCTTTTGAATGTTTCTTTTTTTTTATCTTCACCATTTCTATAACAAAACATCCAAATGTACTCCAGGTGAATTCAGCCCTGTACGTGTTCTCATTTCAGAGCGAGAATGCCATTGTGAAGGAGAGGGAGCTGTCCCTGGAACTCGCCAGAATCAGGGATGAAGTGGGTAAGTGGGGAACAGCATGACAGATAATGGTACCGCAGAGGGGAAGGAAGGCGGTGAGTCACTCGTCGCTCACGACATGTGCCGTACTGTACAGTGTACTACCACAGAGACGAGAGAAAATGTGACCCCTGATAATCCATGCTGCTGGTGAGGGTTTGGTTATAGATGCATGGGTGGCATGGTTTACGTTCAAAATTGAATCTTATTGTTACAATAGCTGCTGTCTTCATAATTTTTCTTCACATGTAACAATGACAGTTACACCGCTATGCTGTGTTCCAGCTTTCAGTGTCGCACACTGGGAGCAGCTGCAGCAGGAGAAGGAGGGCCTGGAGCGTCGTTTTGAGGCTGAGCTGCAGGGGCTGCAGGCTCAGCAGCAGAGGGAGCTGGGAGCGCTGGAGGAGCGGCTGAAGGCTCAGCACATGGACGAGACAGAGAGCCTGCAGGTCCAACAACGAGCTGAGCTGGAGGAGCTGCGGTTCACACAGCAGGAGCAGGTGCGACTGGCCTGAGGCTGACTGAATATGAGCTGCCCAGCTTTGTCCTGTACGGGAAGTGGAACTGTGCCAGGCTGCTTCAGCCTCTGTATAACCTCAGTTTCACGCCAGGACGCTGTGTGAAATGTAGATAAAATCCAAATGAAATGATTTGCAAATCTCATTTGATGGCAACATCATGCTCATGTTTACAACATTTGACCATATACATCTGGAAACTGAGGAGAACAGTCGCTGGGGCTTATGGAGAAGAACATGTCTTATTCTTGTCTTGTACTGCAGGCAGGCCGTTTCAGCACCCGCGCTCTTTTACTACAGATACAGTCTGTGGTCTTCCCTGAAAAGGAAGTAGTGTGGATAGGAGCATATACGAACCTTTCTGTGTGGATGTTTCCTTCTCAGGTGTTCAAGCTGCCAAGGCCATAAGTACTAATGCAACCGCGTACCTTCTGAGATGCAGGTTTTTGAAATGAACGCTGAGAAGCTGGATTGTCCCTCTCCTCCGTTTCATCCAAAGTTCATGGTTTCTGCTGTATTACTTTGCTGCAGTCCTTGTAAAAGGAGCTTGGATGGCAGGCATCGAGGGAACATGTTTACATCTGACTTCTTCTTTGTGATAAAACTTCAACCTGCGTTTGTGGATGTCATGGTGAACTGGACTCTGTCCTCCTAGACGGTGATTTCCAACCGCCTTCCTGAGCCGATGTACTGATTTCCATTAAGGACCCAAAAGTCATGGACACCCGATATTTGTTTCTACTCATCCAATATTGATTTTTAGTCTCGTCTCCAAGCACACAATCAAGCAATCAATCAGTCAAACTTTATTTGTAGTTGTGCGACACAAAGTGCTTTGCAGAATTAAAACAAAAGCAACAGAAACAATAGCTGCTCTCAGATCTTCTGGTAGATAATTCCACAAACGCTGGATTTCTTGAAATTCTCTGAAACCTTTGATATTATGCATCGTAGTTATATGGTGACAAGCATCTTTATTTATTTAACAGTTTGTTTTTTCCACATAGTGATAGACCTTTGTCCATCTTTACTTCTGAGCCTCTTTGATTTGCTGTCTGAATCATTTCCTTCTGTTTTCATGCACATTTTAAAGTGTCCCAGCTTTTTGAACTTGTGCTGCAGTAGTAACTAACTCCAGGTTTAGAACCTTGGAACTGAGTATTAAGGATGTGAACTGAAGAAGCAGTCAATGAAAACAGCATTATAACCCCGTGGTTATGATGGAAGACGATGCTGAAACAGATTTGTTTATCTTTGCATGTCTGTACGTTTGGTGCAGCTTGAAGAGATGGCAGAGACCCACGAGACGTCCTTGATGGAGATGGAGACGGCCCACAATGACACACTGTCCACCCTGCAGGAGGAGCATGCTCGGACTGTAAAAAGTAAGAAGCGCACTTTAAACCGTCTATGCTTCTGTGCATGGGTCCCGTTTCTGCAGGTGAAGAGAGACGACAGTGTGTTATTCTGTTCTTAGATCTGAAAATGGCCCATGAACAACAGAAGAAGTCTCTGGAAGAAGAGTTTGAAAAGATCAGACTGTCACTGCAGGTTAACAGTTCTTTTTAAGCACATGATTTACCACTTACTCTTGTAAGGGACATGATTGGACACATATTGTAGAAGGTGACAGTAATTTAACATCTTTCTGGTCAACAGGATCAGGTGGACACGCTGACATTTCAGAATCGAAGCCTCGGAGACCGAGCAAAGCGGTTTGAAGAAGCTCTTCGTAAGAGCACAGATGAGCAGATAGTTGTAAGTGTGTGTGTCTGTGTGTGTGTGTGTGATGCAGAATGCTACAACAGATGGACTGCTCTATTCACAGCAGCTTGGTAAAACATTTCTGCTTTTTCCAAGGATGCTTTGGCGCCGTATAAACACATTGAGGAGGACTTGAAGAGCCTGAAAGAAGTTCTGGAGATGAAAAATCAGCAAATCCATCAGCAGGAACTGAAGATTTCAGAACTGGAGAAAATAGTAGGCTTCAAGTTTCTTCTTTAGTTTCACATCAAGTCAAATCTGGTGCTTGTTTCAAGATATTTTATATTTCAAAATGTATTGAACTTGCAAATTAAAACTGTAGTTGTACTGTAAGAGACAGAGTGTATTTAAAAACCTTGGTTGTTTCTTAAAACTGTTTTCTGCACTACTGCGAACTGACTTTACTGGAAGAGATTTCCAGATGATATACTACTTTTGGAAAAAAATTTGCATTTTGCCTTGGACTTCGTACAAATGATCATCCCACATCACACACATCAGCATGCAACATATACTGTCTACACTTCGTGTGCTCAGTGTCCCGTATGTGGTTTCTGTCTTTATTGTGATAAATGTTTCATTTGGGTCATTCTACAGAAACAGGAAAATCTTTGTAATGGAAATTCACGCCGGCAAGGCATGAAAACACGGATTCTCTTCGGAGTTTTTGGGATAACTCAGAATTCCAACTTTATTATTATATATATATATATATATATATCACCACCTGCATGAAGGGCCATAGGGGGCAGGCGGGGGCCCTGACGACCCAATCCCAGAACAACAACTCTGGCTATGGGGTCATAGAATGTCACCTCGCTGGGGGTTAAGGAACCTGAGCTTGTGCGGGAGGTGGAGCGGTACCGACTAGAAATCGTCGGGCTCACCTCCACGCACTGGAGTTTCCCATGGTGAGAGGCGGCATGCTGGTGTGGGCTTGCTTATAGCTCCCCAGCTCAGCCACCATGTGCCGGTTGCGTCCCTCGGCCTTCGGGTGGGGGGTAGGTCTCTCACTGTTGTCTCGGCTTACCCGGCCTTCTTGGAGTCCCTGGAAGGAGTGCTGGAAGGTGCGCCGACTGGGGACTCCATAGTTTTGTTGGGGGACTTCAATGCCCATGTGGGCAATGACAGTGTGACCTGGAGGGGCGTGATTGGGAGAAACGGCCTCCCCGATCTGAACCCGAGTGGTGCTTTGTTGTTGGACTTATGTGCTAGCCACAGTTTGTCCATAACGAACACCATGTTCAAGCACAAGGGTGTCCATCAGTGCACGTGGCACCAGGACACCCTAGGCCAGAAGTCAATGACTTTGTGGTCATGCCATCTGACCTTTGGCCGTATGTCTTGGACACTCGGGTGAAGAGAGGGGCTGAGCTGCCAACCGATCACCACCTGGTGGTGATAAGGATCTGCTAGTGGGGGAGAAAGCCGGACAGACTTGGCAGACCCAAGCGTATCGTGAGGGTCTGCTGGGAACACCTGGCGGAATCCCCTGTCAGGGGGGTCTTCAACTCCGACCTCCGGGAGAGCTTTGACCAGATCCTGAGGGAAGCTGGAGATATTGAGTCTGAGTGGACCATGTTCTCCACTTCTATTGTGGATGCAGCTGTTCGAAACTGTGACCGTAAGGTCTCTGGTGCCTGCTGTGGTGGCAATCCCCGAACACGGTGGTGGATGCCAGAAGTAAGGGATGCTGTCAAGCTGAAGGAGCCTGGTTGGTTCAGGGGACTCCTGAGGCAGCTGATGGGTACCAACACGCCAAGCGGATGGCAGCTCGAGCAGTCGCAGAAGCAAAAATTTGTTCTGGGAAAAGTTCGGGGAGGCCATGGAGGAAGACTACCGGTCGGCCCGAAGAAATTCTGGCAAACCGTCCGCCACCTCAGAAGGAGGAAGAAGTGCTCTGCCAACACTGTTTACAGTGGAGGTGGGGAGCTGTTGACCTCGACTGGGGACATTGTCGGGCGGTCGAAGGAATACTTAGAGGATCTCCTTAATCCCACTGACACGCCTTCCCTAGAGGAAGCAGAGGCTGAGGACTCAGACGTCCACTCATTCATCACCCAAGCTGAAGTCACTGAGGTAGTTTGGAAGCTGCCCAGTGGCAAGGCTCCAGGAGTGGATGAGATCTGCTCTGAGTACCTCAAGTCTCTGGATGTTTTGGGTCTGTCTTGGTTGACACGCGTGACACGCGATGTTGCAGAGGCATGTCAACCAAGCAGGCCTTGGCGTCGTGGTGGCCCTTCTACTAAGGGCCGTGCGGTCCCTGGCAGGTCTGACTTACTGCATTGCCGGCAGTAAGTCAGACCTGTTCCCAGTGCACATTGGACTCCGGCAGGGCTGCCCTTTGTCACCGGTTCTGTTCATTATTTTTATGGACAGAATTTCTAGGTGCAGCCGGGGGCCAGAGGGGGTCCGGTTCAGGAACAACTGGATTTCATCTCTGCTTTTTGCAGATGATGTGGTCTTGTTGGCTCCTTCGAA
>JBAMYA010111703.1:0-19243 GCA_037176975.1 Arrhamphus sclerolepis
CAAATTTTGAAAGACTTTTTTCTTTGACATCAGACGGTGGAATAACTTTCATTATTTGTTTAGTCATTATTTAGCAAACAGTTGCTTATTTTTGTCAAAACTCAAAACTATACACAATTTGCAGCTGTATGACTTGTAATTTTATGTCAAAATGTTGCAAAAAGTTGATACAAAAAAACTTTTTCAGTTAAAAAGTTGCAATTTGTGACATTTGTATGATAAAAAGTCTTGGTTGTTAAAGAAAAAAGTCTTTCAAAATTTGCAATTCTTCAACAAAATAAAATATAATATTAATAATATATAATATTAATTTTTTTTTCTTAACATGAGAAAGTCCTTATTAGTAACCTAATTTTATTACTAAAGTCTCAACTTTATGATAAATTAGAGATTTTTATGTCAAAAATTTTTTAAGAAAAAAACTTGTTTTCTTTAGAATTTTTTTTAAATTTGTGATTATACAAGAAAAAAATGTGACTTCAGTGCAAAAGCCTAAAGTTTATGATAAAAGTAGCAAATTGTGTGAAATTTGAGATCTTGTGACAGAATCTCCACTTTTATTTTTATTTTACGACCGTAAATCTGACAACAAACCTGGTTGAGAAAGTAAAGAATAACTGGCCCTTTAACGGTAACCATGGTGATGATGTGGCACAGCATGAAATACGAGTTTGGGTCAGCCCCTTTACTGCATACATGGGGGTTAATTAAGTAAAAGTAACAAGTAAATTTTGGTTAATAACACTGGTGAGAGTGAATGTTGAAAGTTGTGTTCCAATAACTTATTTTGTAACCTAAACGTCACATACAAATAACACTAATGACACAAATATTGAAGCATGTGAAAAGTACACATTTTTGATTCAAGGCAACCACATCTGGAGCTGACTGACAGAAGAAAAAAAAAAAAAAGAAGAATTGCCAAGTTTCTGAAATAAAGTGCTGAAAAGGACATAAAAAGGAAAGCGAGCTGGAAAAGCACGCTATCCTCAGGATATAACTCTAGCATCCCCACCGACAGAAATGCAAGTAAACAAACTTCGGAGGACACCTTGACTGTTTTCCTAACATCAGCAAAAGAATCATGTCAGGTGTTTTCACAGAGGATTTGCATTAGATAACTGTAAGATTTTGCTGCAGTATGGTTTAGGATGGTCTCCTGCAGCGGTGCAATGAATCATGTCCTGAATACATTATAAAAGAGTACAATAGCAAAGGAACATGACCTTCTTGATTTTTGTTACTTGCACACAACTTGAAGAAAGAAAAGAAAGACATCAGTTGAAATATTTTAAGCTTATCTACTGGGTAACAGATTAGAAGAGTTTTGCAGTTTGTGAAAAAAACTTTCATGTATAAAAGTAAATGTGATCACAATATGTAAAATAAGCATTTACTTTCCTGCCAACACTTTTTCTGTTTCATCTTTATAGTTTGGTACAGACTTTGAAAATATTGCTCAGTTGTGAACTTTTCTGCACTTGCTGTAATGTTGGTACTTTGTGTATTTTAATATATACGCTTCTAATATGGTTTTTCGAATAGTTTGTGTCTATCTTATATTTATGGGAAAGTGGCTCAGTGGTAGAGGGTTTGGCCATGAACCTGAAGGTTGGTGGTTTGAGCCTCCTCCTGGGTACACCGAAGTATTCATCAAGTGCTCCCAGTTGTCTGGCCAGTGCCGTTGTATGGCAGCTCTGCCGACAACCAGTGTGTGAATGGGTGAATGCTTGCGCTATATAAGTGCAAGCCATTTACCATTTATGCTGTGTTGAAAGCTGTCAGGCATCTATCTTAGACTTTTTCTACCTTGGTAACTACTAGGACTATGACAACAATCAATTCATAACTGAAGATATTTCAAAAATGGTTTCAAATGCTTAATTTTGAATTTTCAAGACAGCCTAAGTATTTTAACGTGACTCCAAAGAGTTTTTTTTCTCTCCCCGCATAAAATCAGTCATTTTCACTGTCATTTCAAGGAAGTATCGCGTGTCTCTCGCATCCTCCCATCCCTACCAAAAGTAACTTTGCACTGTCATAATCATCGATACCTGTCAGTGCGTCGTTTCTGCCGTCCAACTGATATTAAACAAACGAAACATCTCGAGCTGTCGATATGCTCAATCAAGCTACAGGCAGTGAGAAAGTGAGGCAGTGGCTGACGTCACCGTGTGGAAATGAATCCCAAACGGGAAACCTAGGAAGTATAGGCACACAAAATGGCATACCAAAATACAGCTGGCAGATATGTTTTTATTAATCACCTGCAACTACAGTATCTCTGTAGCACAGGTGATCTGTGTATGCTAGTTCAGTCCATTACCCATGTTCTTTGTCTTTTGTTTTTTTTTTATTTAAGAGCTGAACAATCATTCAACAGCTTCTGCTACCTTCCTCTTTTGCTCACGGAGGAAATAACTTTTAGGTCTGTGCACGTCTGTGTTTGGTTGACAAATCTTGCTGTTGCGTAATAGTCACGTGACCTAGTCGTCGTGCGATCGTTTAGTGTGTGACCCTCCGAGCCCTGTGAGTATTTTCTTTTTGATTGTTGAACACGACACCTTTTATTGTAAAGAATAAAATGTGATTACAGGTGAAAAAAAAACCCTAGATAAGAATCCGAAGTTTCAGTAATAATAATAATGATGATAATAATAATGACAATAACCTAAAAATGATTAGAGCAAAAATAAGAGTATACTTAAATAAATACTTTTAGGGATAAAAGATTTAACGTGGGATGATCACGGCTTTGTGAAGGTGCATCTATTTTGGGCTGATGAGATTCATCCTAATTGAGTCGGTATTGTTTAAAATGTGGTACAAATACAGCTGCTGCACCGTGTGCCATCGCTTGCAGTCTGTATTTCTTTTTTTTGTTTGTTTATTTTTAGCCAAAGGCCTGTGAGAGAGCTATAGGGCATATTTATATACCCTCCAAGTGAGATAAGTGCCTTTTTGTGAAAGAGGAAACACATTGCTCGTAATAAGGGGCAGCTTCAGTGAACACAACTGCTTGCCTCAAACATCACGAGCTGATGGAACACTTTCATTGTGCTCTTGATACTCTACTTTACCTTCCGTTGGGACACTGGTGGGAGGCTGGGAGGTGGAGGTTGTGTCCCTGCCAACAGAGGCCTCTTTACTCCTCGTTGTTGTCTTGCCAACAACTGCGGTGGTGAAAGGATACGCATCTGTCGCGTCGGCTATGTCACACATCTTGTCCTTGGTCTAAAAGAAAGAAAACTGGGCATTAGCATGTGAGAGGATTTTTCCTGAATACTGTAGCAAAAAAAAAAGCATGTCTTTTATTATTAGCAAGACAAATGCTAAAACATCTAATCACTCACTTCGTCTGGGCAGCTGTTATCCACCCAGTCTTGGCGATGGCGGTCAAAGCCACTGGAACATCTGAGATCAGAGAAAACAAATGTCAGGCAGAACAAGAATGGTAAAAGCTGCCATGCTCGTGATTTGTTTGATTTTATCAGCCTCATACCCATTACGGTCACTGGATCATGAGTGTCTGAACAAAGATGTACATCCAGCAGTGGGTGATAGGAATAATGTTGTTTTAAGTTTATCTAATAAATATAATTTGTGCCATCTATAAAGGTGACTTTACATGTATGTTGTCTTCCCAACTGCAAAACCTAATTAAATATAATACACTTCAATTTCATGAGAGGAAAAACAGCAAACTATCCTTGGAAAAGAGTGAATACACAATTTTCTTTGATAACTGACTTAACTAAGTACAATGTTATTTAACTTTTCCTGTTCTGGTTGTTGAGATCCTTCTGTCGAGATGAAACCTATGCAATAATAAATAAATTAAAGACATTTACAGTTCTGCAGCCATGTCATTAACAGACCCATCGGATCAACCTTTGATCCCTCACTAGTTGTAAACCTCTTGCAAAAAAATATTAATTTAGAAGTTACTTTTCCAACATGCATCCTCAGCAGTATTTCTGGTGCCAAACTGAGGATGCTGCTGTCACAGCATGTGAGTGTTGAAAGAACAAAGCCAGCACAGCTCATGATCAAGTAGGGATAATCTCAGACTTTGGAATGCTTATTCAAACTATTCAACTCTCTACACTGAAAAGCTCCAACAGGTATATTAGATTATCAACCCAGTGGAAGAGCAAAAAGAAAAAAAAAAGTCCCCTTTTCACAGATACCAGTTGTTAAAACCTGGCCTGTGGTTCTACATACAGCAATTATTGGTATAACAACAATAATCTTGTTTGAAAAGTGGGAACATTAGAGTTTAAGTCAATTTTGAATCAAAATATAGGAATTTAATTATAAAACACACTTGGCTTCTAGGATCTGATCTAAGTGACCACTACTTATTAGTTACACATAAAGATATTAGGGGAGATTAAGCCCAACCCCCATCCATAGAATTGGAGCATACAGGTAGAAGTTGGATAAGAGGAGGGATTTTTAAAAAGGGAGGCAGCTTGGTAGGTGAAAGACATGAGAAGGCATGTGAGGGACAAGTACCTTGGGCCCCTTAAATAGACCTATGAATGAGATGGAGTGATTGGAATGAACCAGAGGGGTGAAAGTGAGCGTAACATGCTCCTTGAAACTCCTGCATGACTGAGTTCCCAGGGGGTCGCCTCATTTTTGATTGGAGGGTTTGCACTCCACTAAACAACTATTTATATCTGTTTTCTGGTTACAGCAGGTTTAGGTGCCTAAAGTATTTGGTTTGCATACAAAAAAAGATTAATATTCACATTTTAAAGCTGCACAAAAGGCAATCTAGAGATGATCCAGTGTGAAATAGCATATGAGTAAAGACAGTCTTTTAGGAAAAAATATATGAAACTGGGAGGCAAACATCTGAAACTCCCACTCCAAACCCTTTGAGTTTTGAATTGAAAGAGCTCAAATAGAGTTGCTTTTTTTTAGGATGGAAATGTAGGATTTGTGGAGTAGGAATTCAAATGGTCATTGAGACTTGGGATAAGGGCAATGCTGAGTCAACTTTGTGTTACAGTCTGGGAGGGAGGTGGCAATGAGTAGACCTCACCTCTGTAAACAGATCTAATTTAAAACTTCACATAGTTTACCATCAGTAAGGAAAAGTTATAGGAACCTGTTTAAATTGTTTTCTGTCAAATTAAATAAGGGTGAAAAGCTCTAGCAATCTGAAGTGCAGGAAAATCCACACAAGTAAAAACACATTGATTTTAAGTGTGCGAGTCTCAAGGAGGCACCACTTCTCTATAGTGAACATATTGTTACGGTAATAGTTCAATGTGAAGAAGTCCATTTTCATCTTTTCTACTCCTCCACCTCCCCTTCCCCCCAGTCCATCTGCTCAATCAGGCGACACAGATTCCTCCACTTAATCCTCCACTTTTCCCCAAATGCTCTCCCTCTCCCTCTCCCTCTCTCTCTCTCTCTCTCTCTCTCTCTCTCTCTCTCTCTCTCTCTCTCTCTCTCTCTCTCTCTCTCTCGAGAGAGAGAGAGAGAGAGAGAGAGAGAGAGAGAAGCAAAAGAAGGGAAGTGAGGCACAAAGTAACCAAGTCGGTCTGGTCCAATGTGAGCTCGTGTTTTGCTTCTTCTCAGTGGCATCCGTCTCAGCTAATCGTCATCCAACACAATGAGCCACGGAGTCTTTAATTAGAAATTAAGGAGCTTCATTTGAATAAAAAAAAAAAAAAAAAAAAAAGAGTCCACGGGGGGAAATGATTCTGTTCAGGTTTTCAAAACAGTCACAGAAGAATGGATAGATGCATTATTTCAGTCCCATTCATATACGACATCATACGACGTCATATTTTGCATGATGAAAAGCCATTTTGTTCTATTTACACAAGTATTATAATGAGAATTTTTTAGACTTCAAATCAAATGAACTGCTTCTTTTGCATGTATTTCAGCGCGAGGAAGTATGTTATTTATAAGCTTTTTTGTTAACTGTTCGTGCTTGAGTAGCCCTAACAGAGCTGTGTAAAGTTACCGCTGCTGCTTCACATTAGGAATGCATAATAGGCTCTAAAAATTGCTGCGTCCATCTGCTACTTGGAAATATACTTGTGCCATTTGCTGGATGAAATCAGTTCAGTCAGTCAACTCACGTTACGATGAGAACAAACATGTCATTATCACTGTTGTAACAAATACTAATAGTTTGGCATCTGTGCTCCGACCTCGTCACTCCCCACGGATTGAACCTACCTTGAGATATTGGAATAGATGAACACTAATTTAATCCCTCTCTTGCATTATCCTAGACTCAGAGCTGACTGGACAATGCTTGAGTTGTGGTGGGGTTCTTTTGAGTGACAGAAAACTTGGCAGTTGTGCAGAGGTTGACAAGGCAGATTTGGGCATTGTGCATAAAACTCATAAAACTGATTCCAAATCCCATATTTAGCCATGACTGGATGCAGACAGTGCCCTGCCCTGCCCGATAACATTATGACCACCTTCTTAATATTGATCAGATCCTCCTTGTGCTCCCAAAGGAGCTATGACCAGTCAGGGTGTCGACAAAGAACATCTGAGATCTTGGCACCTGGATGTTAGCATAAATAAATAAATAAACCTGTTGGTTGTGGGGTTGAGTCTCTGTTGAGTGGGATTCCTCACCACAGATCTAGCCATCTAATTGGTATCAGATGGATTATGATATTCTGGCTGATCTGTGTAGGTATAATAATAAAAGCAGCAGGAAAGAAGCTGAAATATTCATCAATTCAGTGGAAAGGGAATTGGTTTTGCTTGGTGGTGTCAGTTCCAGAATCAATTTGACAAAAGCTGCTGTAAAAAAAAGGATTCAAATCAATAACGTGAATGTCAGCATGCTGTGATCCGGTAAAAGGAGAGACGTCTCTCCATGCAGGCATGCATGCATACCCAGTTCAGGCAATTACCACAATACTGCAAAGTTCAAGTACCAGTCAAGGACTGTAGCACTGACCCTGCAAGGTTAGATGCAGGTGAGGCAACAACAATACCAGATGTGGACTGGACACAGCTGTTTTCGTGCAAAGATGTTGCACAGGTTGTCTCTTAATATAGGCAACATTATTTCACTGTGAAACTAGGTTGTATTAAAATTCACAATTCGTCTCCTCACCAGCCATTTGTGCTGCACAACAGCTGTGTTTTTTAGGTAAACAAATCCCTGTACTTCCAAAAAAACACATCAGCATTCAGATGCTCTGATGGTTATGTCCCACTGCAACGTCTGTCACGCTTCATCAGCCACAGCAAAGGGATCCGACTGTAAATTTGTATGAAACAGGCTGCGCTCTCACCTTCTTGGCACTTCACAGTGAGAAAAGTTCATTAGGGTTGCTCTCTTTAAATACCAGCACCTTTCTCTAACCTCACAGCCAATGAGGCCGCCAAAGCTTTTAATTAGTGCGTGCCAGGAGCATGTTCGCCTTTTTTTTTTTTTTTTTTTTTTAAAAAAGGAAGTGGCTGCAGGAGAAAAAAAAGAAGGGGGGGGGGGGAAGTCAGACATTAACACTGTCAAAAAGCCAATTAAAACGCAACTTAATGAGACCAAAGCTGAAGGCATGGCATCCCTCCATAGTATCCAGAAATTGCTAAACGGAAAAACACTTTTTCTTAATGTTGCTGAGCAGCAAATTAGTTTCTCTCCTCTCCTCTCTCAAAACCAAAGAAATAGGCTATAAGATACTATGAATAGTAAAAACCAAATCCAAAACATTCTTATAAGTACTTTACACCAAATTAAAGCAGACAGAGCACAAGCACCACACATTTCTCCAGTCAAACAGATTACGCAGAATAAATGATTTAAAATAAAAGAGTCGTGGATTAATATTTGATGCATATGGAATTCAAAGTGCTCCAGTGACTGATGATGGGTTTAACACTCCATGACAACAACCTCCAAGACGCCATGATCAGGACAGTAAACATCCGGTGACGTGGGAGTACAGACTCTTAACTTACATGGACAGTTTAACTCTACCATCTCTTCATAATTCATCGCTTCCCTGTTGCTCAGACTTTTCAAGCTGAGAGAACAAAACAAAATCCACCACAGCTCACATTTCAGCTGTCAGGAAATTCTGGGGAAGAACACTAACACTTCTCCGGTAGCTCAAATATTTACCTTTGTTTGAAGAGTACGGAGACAAGATGGATGAGATCAGAGGTCGGCAGAAAAGGTGTGAGCTGAGAGAATGTCGGAATAAGCTGCCATCTGAGCTAAATATGACGACTTTCCCAAACTAGAGCTTTGTTAGGGTTAAGTTTATGTTAAACTCTCATCAGAAAATGTATTGCTACTAAATGTATTTTAAAAGGTTACTGAAACCCTATTATAGTTTAAATAAATGTCTAAACAGACCATATCAGATGTTGAAAGATATATAATTGTTTTTGTTGTAGTTAAATGCTTCTAATTTGACGATATGAATAAGATAAGAACAAGAGCATGTTTCCTACACCATTTTTTTCTCTCAGGGACTGAAGAAAATTGTATCCATTCTTGCATGATGTAAGATTTTAACAACTCAATACCTCTTTTAGTTCTTTTCCTTTAACTTCATGATTTTAAAAAAGCTTCAGAATTAAAAATTGATACTGGATTGTAGTCGTAAACAAGACCATATTTGGAATTATGCCATTTGCTTTTTAAGAAAAGGGTTAGTCAAATCAGCAAGACGACATGCTAACACCCAATGATGGATGATGTTGATGTCATCCAACAGAGATGAAGAAATTAACAAATTCTTTACAGCATACAACTGAGAAACTTTGTTGAAAAAGGATTGGGAATTCACTCGTCTTGAACATCTGAAACTCAGCTTATGCCCTCTTCAGACCAAACCATCTCAGTAAAAATCAGTATTCAGTTCAATTCAAAAGTATTTAATCAATGTCTGAAGGGAAATAAATTGTCACAGTACTTTCTGTTACTTAAGTCTCTTTAATGATTTATTATAGATGTATTTTGTTGTGGACAGCACAAAGAAATGTGCTTGTGTTTTTTTTGTTTTAAATCATGTTTATTTGTCAGAGTTGTGAGGCCACGCCTGCAGCCACACAGGCGGTAACCCCACACACCCACACTTTGTCATTTTGAATTCTTTATATACATATCACACACACACATTTGTGTAAAGATATAGGATTTTGTTTATTTTCCTTCTGTTTGACACAATTAAAATACATTAGTTCTAATTTTAGCGCACACATTTAGTTGGCTTTTGTATATTTAATTTTGTCAAACTTAACGTGGTGTATTTTTTTTGTTTGCCGGTGCTGTGGGTGTGTGGGTGTGTGTGTGTGTGTGTGTGTGTGTGTGTGTGTGGGGAGAGGGGGGGTAGTCCCTTGAACTGGGCTGAGGAGACAATGGACTCTGGCCCTCTCCAATTCCAGATTGATTGGGTGATACCATGCAGAGCTTCACCAAGGGGGGAAGATTATGGAGTCCTGTTGTTCTTTTTGTATTAGTTCTTTTGCTTCAGTGATTTGCTTATTTTTGGTTACTTTGTTTAGTTATTAGTCATTTCAGTTAATTGTTAAGCTAACTGTGTTTAGTCTCTTTGTTAAATTTGTCAGTAAATGTTCCCCTTTCCTTCCTCAGTGTGTCATTCTGGTCTGATCAGCCAGTATTTAAGTCCCCTGTGTTTATTGTGTGTCAGGTCAGTTTATTTTGTTTGAGCAGTTAGTTTGATGGTTTGTTATGGTAAATCACAATTTTTTGGCTTAAGTTTAATTTCTTTCATTTGACCTCTTTTAAGGGCCCTGTAACATTTTGTTTTTTGAATTTTGTTATCTTTGGGAATAAAACCCATTTTTCTTTTTTGAAAACCAACACCTGTGTCCTGTGTTTGACCGGCTTGGTCCGTCACAAGAGTATTTGAGGAAAAAGTAGTGCATTAAGTTGTGTAATATTTGATATGAAAGAGCAGGAAGTACAGAAATGAAAAGTTGTATTTGTCCTTGAGTGCGAATACATTTGTGAAAATGTTGACTGGAAAGGTGAAGTCCAACCTGTTGAGGCGATGGCACCAGCTGCAGTTGAAGTTGATCTGTGAGGAGATGCAGGTGCTACAGCTGGTGAACTGGAGACAGGCTGAAAATGGAGTTCAGGTCAAATCATTTGCATGGTCAAACGTCATTTAACAAAGAAAAGGTGCCATTTGATATTAATAACATGAATTGACAAAATAAGATTTTACAATAAACAAAAAAACCTCCTTACTGGGTAATGGCAGAATTTCCACAGCTGTAGAGTTGGTGATCCTCGTCTTTGTCAGTTCCACGCGGTGGTACTCATAGATCGTCCTACGCCTCACATCTACATTTTGGAAGAAGTAAACAGAGAGGGTGTGAATACAACAAATATGGTGAAAACTGGGACGAGTGGTCCCTGAAGAAAGAGGAAAGAGAGCAGGAGGCAGAATCAGGTCATATATAATGCAGCCACAGCACTTCTCTGCTCTCTTTGTGCCCAAAATGTCAGGCCACAACTTGGCAATGGACGGAAGCAATTCCCGCTGGAACCTGATATCAATCTGACACTGTTGAGAGACTGCCCTCGCAGTCATCTGTAACAACGAGTCACATGGGTACGATCGAGTGAATGATTAGATACATCGTTGATTGTCATTGCTTCCTCGCCAGTGTAAAATGGGGCTCCTGGACATGCATCTTCACCACTGTCACAGCAAATAGACAAATAGAAGACCTGAGATGCAACTGATGCACAACACTTAAAAAGATCTATTAAACCAGTGATTATTTAAACTCTTGAGTGGATTCTAATGTCATGTTATGAGCAGATGTTGTGAGGAGAAAACAGTAATTCTGCTAAATAAATCACAAACATGCACTGGAGCAGGGATAGGGACACTGGTAAATGTTGCTCTTGTCGTTGCGTGTCTGATGTGCAGCTTAGTTCTGATCTAAATCTACTCTGTACAGCGAGCAAAAATGTACAAACACATATTGATGGCTATGTGCTGGCCACCTGTTAATCTAGACTAACCATACAGACTGTGTAATGTCTGGATGAACAATCTGTGACATCACCTACAGAGTGATTTTGAAGCCTGCTTCTCCTCTTATTGTGCGGCAGCAAAGAGGCAGAAACAGCTGCACTGGAAATCTGGCTGAAATATCTCAAAGAGTCAGCTTTTCTAACTTTCTTGGCTAATTAATATTGTTTTATATTTGTTTTGATCAAATCTGTCCAAATTTGATCAAATCTGGGACCCAACAACCTTTACCGGGATGGAAACGTTGCAGCCATGATCCAGATATGCTACCCTCAACATTCACAAGGTCTTTAAAATTTACATATGCAAGAAAATGAAAAGTTAGATAAATAAAACATAACTGACTTTTTTTGTTGTTTTTTTTTCCCCTTCTGACCTCAGTTTTTCTTTCCACTGGAAAACTGTGTTCAGAACTGTCTAACATTTATTATTTCAACGCAAAAGGATAAATGTTACGTACCATCTTTGAGTAAGGAGGCACAAACTGGGTTGTCAAAAACATAAAAAAAATTAAAATAAAATAAATAATTCTTGAATAACTGCAACCAGAAGTGGAACAGTAATGGTAAAACAATTTCAATAGAACAAAGTATTCATACATAAATTACTTAGAATTGATCTGATTTGTTATTTTTAAACATAGGCAGCAGTTTGCTAGGGAGTGCAGAGATTCTTGTGCAATGGAAAAAGGTTTGATGGTCTGAGTCCAGATTTGCCCTGTAAGTGAAGGACACATCAGGGTAAGAAGAGAGCAGAAGAAATGATGCAGTTAAAAGCCTGTGGGGGCAGCTTTATAATCTGGGTTGGTTTAGTTGGTCATCTCTAGGTTCAGCAAATTACATATCCTAAAGATGAGGCCAGATACTTGAATCTTCTGATTGAACTAGTTTCTCAAACAATAGATTTTCTCTTTCCTGATTATGAAGACATATTCCAAGATGACGATGCTTGGAGCCATCAAGCTCCAGATGAGCGGTTCACTGACATGAAACATTGTTTTGATATAAATATGCATTAGCCACCATACTGACCAGGTCTTAACTCCATTAAGAATCTTATAAACAGAGCTCGACTGATGCAACGTTTCAAGACTGTAGATGCCACCATGCCATGTTTGTTCTGTTTTTCTTTCTTCTATAAAAGTTATTTAGCCAGGCAGTGTTTTTTTTTTTTCAGAGGGATTTGCAGTGGCATTGGAATCCTTTTCAGATTCCTACTGCCCAGAAACACTGGAAACACTCTAATCCTGTCAGCCTCTTTTTGGATTAAGTAACGTAGGTGAGCGGCTCCCACTGCTCCTTAATGCTTTGTACTAGAACAGGTTTAAAAAGTTCCTTTTTATCCACATGCTTGATTGATTTATTTTTTTTTCCCTCCCCTCTGGTAACTGTTGACTGCTCAGACTTCAGTGTTGTTCTCCTCATGTGATAGGACGTAGCTTCCCTACAGACCTGTTTGGTCTGATTAAGCACAGAGCATCTGATCAAAGCAGTAAATGTGAAGCAGCCTGGTTCAGCCTGTAAGTAACATCACCCTTGCACCCTCTCTGCTTCCCTGGTGTCTGACTTCCTCTTGCTTCTAGCAAGGAATTATCAGGTGCTTAATGACACTTTGGGGGCTACAGAAAGGTCAGCTCCCCTAGCCTGGGGCTGTTGATGTGTGGCCAGACTGTAGGCATGCTGGCGTCTAGTTTGTTGGTGGAAGGAAGCTGGAAATCAGATCAATTGTAGCCTGGACTCAGCCACAACATAAACTCTACCTAAAGAGCATTAGGATAGTAATACAGGAGTGTTAATTAATGATAAATATGAATTCTGCATATATTTAAAGATATAAATTTGGCATCTTCTTGCAGTGAATATCATCCACGCAGGCAGGAAAATATGAAAAGGTTGGAGGTGGTTTGATTTCTAGTTAAAAAAGATAATTCACTTTGACTGATCAAGCATAATCACGCATTTAAGGGAGTACATTAAAGCTGTATTTTCACATGTTTGTATCTGACTTTTTAATCACATGACCTGGCTACAGTCCATCCACAATTCTCTCTGATGTCTACCTTTACTTGCTCAGCATGTGTTTGTCCTGGAGGCAGTGTAAAATATTTCATTCTAGCTTTTAAACTGAAGCAAAGCTAGAGTGAGTTAAATAATGCCCCTCTGGTTGCCATGGTTACTGTGCAGTAATTGGCTTCAGAGACTTTTATTGGAGTTCTTCTTGCTGCAGCCAATAGCGTTCATGGTTTTCCTATGTCAATTTTTTTTCTTCTCACTGTCAGGATTATGACTTAATCTAAAAAGAGCAATGGAAACAGTGCTAATTTGTCGTGACAAGGATGTGAGAAACCTGTCAAAATGTTTTATTTAAATCAAGATGATGAGCTTCAAATACCACCTGATATGAAGTTGGTCTGATGCATACAAGGTTTATCTTTCTTTCTTTTTAAAATTAGATCTGCAAAATCAATTTCACTTGCTCTGACACATTCAGTCCCGAACCTTCATTTAACATGGGGTGGGTCTGCTGTAAGAAGACTGGTCATTAATTTTTCTCCCAGGACCATATTTTTTCATCCTACTGTGAAAAAAAAGAGGGGAGTCAAGGCAATGCTATGGCATCTAACTTAAAAAAAAGCATCAACATCCTAAAAAAAAGAAAGAAAATTGGTGCGTTCTCGGTCTGAAGAAGGTTTGATCTTTCAAGGATCCTTATCATACTTTTACACCAGAGCGGCAAATCTAATCATACATGCAGCGCCGTTTGCTTTTTTTTGAAATGGAATGTCAAGCCCTTTGGCCACAGGATGCTAATACTGCCCTTTCCTCCAGAAAAAGACACGAACCGTTGTACACTGCAAATATCATCTGCACATTGTACAGTTATTTGTTTCAGGATACAGTTTTTTTTCTGAATTGTGTTTAGGTTTCCAGAGCTAGAGATAAACTTTATGTTTGTGAGATGTGGCAGATTTCATACTAGTGAAATTACCAATCTGAATCCCCCTTCTGAACCTTGCTATCACCATGTGTGGTGGTTGGCACAATAGGAGGTGTGTAAAGGAGGATCTATGCAGGTCACTATCGTCACTGAGTGAAAAAGTTTGTTACAACTCAGATTTGATTAATTAAAATAATTTGAAGAAAATAAAATGATTAACAGTGAGTGGAGAAATGTTGTATAAATGGTAAAAGAAGAAAATGTGTGAGTAGATGTGAGGTTGAGTCCTCTGAGAGGATTAGAAAGAAAACATAAGAAAAACTATGGAATTTAAGGCCTCAGCAACCGGCTGCACTCACAGCCTGGAAGCTATATTAAAACACACCAGCAAAATGGGCAGGAATTTATTTAATCTGATGTTTTTTCAGCCCAACAGAAAGCTGAAAATGTCAGCAGGTTCTGCCGACTGTCTTAAGATGCTATCAGAGTTTTAGCTAAACTTCTGCTTGGTAACAGTTTGCTCTGTAGAGGCCAACAGAAAACAATGAACACAAATCCAGATGGATGTAGCTTTTCTCCACTTGTTCCAACCAGATAGTGCATGCTTCTTCACGTCTTTACCACACTCTCCTTTTCTCTCTTCTGTTGACCCTAAGCACTTAAAATCATCCACCTTCTTTATCTCTGCTCCTTGTAGGCTCACTATTCCACTTGGGTTCCTCTCATTCACGCACATGTACTCTTGCTGCAGCTAATCTTCATTCCTCTCATGTCCAGTCCATAACTCCACCTGTCTAGATGTTCCTCCACTTTCTCCCTGCTCTCACTACAGATCCCAACGTCATCTGCAAACATGGAGGTTCCTATTTGACCTCACCCGTCAGTCTGTCCATCACCATGGAAAACAAGAAGAGACTTAGAGTTGATCCTTGATGCAGTCCCACCTCCACCTTGAACTCTTCTGTCACACCTACAGCACACCTCACCACCATCTTACAGCTGTCATATATGTTTTGCACCACATTAACATACTACTTTGCTACTCTAGACTTCCTCATAAAACACCACAGCTCGTCTCTCTGCACCCTGTCATATACTCTCTCAAGGTCTACAAAGACACAATGCAGCTCCTTCTGACCTCCTCTGTACTTCTCTATCAACATCCTAAAAGCAAGTATTGCATCAGTGGTACTCTTTTTTTTTTTTGGCCTGAGGCCATATTAATTCCTGCTATATTGATTTTAGAGCATACATTCTGAGCTGTGAATAAAAACCTAACAGAGTCATTCACTTTAAAAAGAAAATGTGCCGTGTTGCTGTTGAACAAAGATGGCTTGGGTCTGAGGATGAAGCTCAGATAAGCAGCAGGTACATGTGTCAACTAAGCATCAGTGTCCCACGACACATTGTAGGACCTCTAGTTTCTACACTCCAAAGTAGATAGTTAGCAATATGGTCTATTTAACCTGTTTAAATGTCTTCCTAAAAACAATTTCAGCCATATTTAGCATTCTGGTTTCTTTAGAGACAGGGTTACATTAAGTATCAGAACAATAAAGAGTCAGGCACAGACAGCACCTTCATCTCAGTTTGCCTCAATTCAAAACAAATTCAGTGTTAGACTTAAAACCTACAGTTTATTTGATGCCTCTAAGAAAATTGCACTAACAGATGGCACATTTATATTTCTCTCTGTACCTGTAGCAGACCTGTGGAGAGAGACTAGAGCTAAGTTCATATTCAGCATGTTCCTCTTTCTGATGTTTGTTTAACTTAAGCCAAACCCGCACAAGTAATCCTCCTTATTACATACTGCTTAAACAAAAGGTTGCCAAGTGAAGAAAGTAATAAGCTGGACAAATAATTTCTAATCAGGTTTAACTAATGCAATCAAAATACAATTTAAATTACTGAATAAAACACATTTGACAACTTATTATTATGGCAGATTTGCATTAGAGTCCATGAGAGCAAGGGAGAGCCTGACTCTGCATGAAAAGGTTTAAAGGGTCTTTTTCTTCCTTGCACATGCTTTACATTTAATGAGCACTGATTTTTAGCTTTCAAAAACAATATGTAAACACAGAGAACAGTGCAGGAGAGGAGGAGTTGGAGTTTCAAGCAAGCAAGTGAGGCTCTGACATATGATAGTCTTTTTCTGTGTTTTTGGACTTCAGTTACAACAATAAATGTTTATCTTTGAGAACATTGTAAGCTAAAATGAAAAGGATATGTATTGTTGTATTTGTATGAAAAATGGGATTGGGATTGCCTGGATTGGTCAGATTCTACCTCAGACTAAAGGGGGCATGAAGTTTATGAGAGGGACAGCTTCCAGCTTTGCATCACCCGCCCAGCCAATCGGAAACAGCAACATATTCAGTCTAGCGTTATCATATATGTGGACCCTGCATTCATATTAAGAAATGAAGTTTAACAGTGCACCAAGGAAGGAATGATCAGCTTCTCAAGTTTTTGTTTCCACAATGTCTTGGAAGAAATATGCCTTTGGCTGCTTTGCTTGAACTGGATTGTTTTTACAGCCACCTCAAACAGCGCCACTGGCGTGTAATCTTTGTTGTTGCAGTTCCTCTGGTTGATGACGTTCATTCTCTGGATCTAACTCTGACCCTGAACATGTGCAACTGGATTTCTTGACTCCACAACTTCTGCGATTATCAGGTCATATTCTGGTGTATAGGTGAAATATTGTGCAAGACAGATCATATAAATATAAAATGTGTTTTCAAAGGGACTTATTTGAATGAAAACCCTCTCAACTCGACCAGTTCTTAGGTATAGTCAAACTTTCCATTCAAGAACACATGTCGCTCATAAAATCTGTTCTACTCTCAGACTTTTACTCTGCTGTTTTTGCATGAAAAAAGTCCCCACTCTGTCAGTTCTACAACACTCGTTTTGTGCATAGTTGACACGTAGACTTTACTTCTATGTTTTGGTTTGCAAAATATGCACCATAAATTCACATCATGTGCGTGTGAGACTCACTGGGTATTTGTTGGATCTTGTGGACCACCACAAAGGCATCAGACAGGCCCACCTTCACTGGGTGATTGACTGAGCTGATCTGTGACACCTCTACGGGGATCTGAAGTGGGGGGAAAAAGGTGGAAATCACCTGTTAGCAGCCATTACACAAGCCACAAGCCACTTTGGTCTGACAGTGCTGACAATCTCACATACGAATCTGCTCAGCCGATATGCAAGTTAAATAACTATGTGGACATCTACACAGCAAATAAACATTTAAGACACAGACATGCAATTTTTAGAGGAACTGTGAACTCGTGTTATGTGTGCTTACGCATTACCGAGCAATACACGACCATGCACAGCCTGCAAACCAGACAATACCAGACACCAGTCAAAGACATTATCATCCGTTTCCATTATTCAAATCATACTACAAGTACCATAGATTATTGTACCATTTGAACTGTTTACACTTCATATTCATTAATATTATCACGGGTTCCACAAAGCAAATGCTGGATGAGGCTGTGGTCGACCTGGTCATAAGAGACTTGTAGCCATTTTTGCAGTTGTGGAAGATGTGGGGAAGAAGATGTCCAGAAGGTGTCTGCTGTTAGCTTGACAACAGAAATGTGAACATTATTTAATATGGACACCTACCTGGTCAACACCTGCTAGATAATGAAGACAAACTGGGCACCATGATGTTTTAGTGGAGCATTTCCCTTTAAGTCACACATCTGAAAATTTGGCACAGGTGGTGCATACCCACATGGAGGAGTTGAGGATTACTAATAAGGGAATACTGTGCCGTGTTACTGATGCTGAATCAAATCTGACTGCATGAGGGCTTTGCAGATCAGATATCTGCATTGCTCATGGACTTCATTTGCTAGTCCACAAATCATTTGATGAGATCCCTGCACTCTGTGAGATGCATACAAAAGTAAAAAAAAAAAAAGATACATATTTTCATACAACCACAACAAGTAAGGAAAAACTGGTTGGGGTCCAGTTACAGATGGGTAGAAGGGCACAGAAGCTCATAATTGAAGTGCACACACACTGGGACAGCACATACCTCATGCTGGGACGTGTGTTTTAACTTAGAGAACCAGTAGCAGCAGCCCTGGCAGCACTGAAGACTGATACAGGAAGTCTTTGACATGAACAGTGCTGACATGTGAATGGTATAAGCTTCTCATATCTTAGACCTTTTCATGTACCCTTCAAAGAAATGGCTGTAAGTTTGCTGATTGTTTAAAATCTCCTTTGATATGTCATAATAAATATAAGCCAACAGCTCTGAGTTTGTGATATTACTGATGCTAATTTAATACAGTGTAACATGCCATTATATTACTATGCTGAGCAAAATGAAGAACGCAAGACAAATAAGAAGATAAACACAAAACCAAACCCAGACCTGAACAGAATCTGGTATTTTGTCCACAATATGTGGAAAGAAGAATGAAACAGGACAAAGTAATATATCAATTATATTATATATATATAGATATAGCTTGTATATATATTAATATATACAAGCATGAATTCATGAAAAAAGAACAGAATTCATTAAAAAAGAACATATATTAAGGTGGAGTTCAGTGGCACTGAACAACCTTGTAAACCATGTTTTGTAAAAAACCTACATCATTTGGGTAATGGTCACTTTGTCCTTTCTAAATGAAAAATGGCTGCACAAATAATCCTCACAGCAGTTTTCATATCAGCTCTAACATGTGAAAATAACAAATTACATAAGGGCTCCCAGTCATAAAAGAAGCAGCTCTGCTGTTATAACCCCTGCAATTATATAGATCATTACAGAGTTATTGCAGTTTCCCAGTCCTGCAGCAGGAGTCTCTGTCAGGTATCATTTTGGATGAGGCTTTCTTTCTCTCTGCTCAGTTAGGCTGTTTTTCCAATTTACTTTTGAAATTACGAAATGAACACCATTGAGAAGTCGTGACATCAAACTTTCAACATTGTTTTATGAGAAACTAGCATATCATTAGTGGAAATCATATTTTCTTGAAGAGTTGCCAAAAAGGTCATTTATGTTATGTTGCTGTCAATTCCTGTATAAAGTTTCTTTCTTTTCCCCCTTTCCTCTGACTGAACAGACGCGGACAGAAAAGACTCTTGATTAAACAGCAGGGAAATATATTAGCTGTGTCCCAATCCAGCGGCCGCATCCTTTGAAGGACCCGCCCTACGTAGTCTACGTAGGCCGCGTCCTCCGAAGGCCGGGTAGACCGGAAGTCAGCGGCTGTGAATTGGGACGGTCT
>JBAMYA010111714.1:0-19243 GCA_037176975.1 Arrhamphus sclerolepis
AGTTACAAGTGAAAAGAGAGCCCAGAGCGAGTACTGTACCTCCCCAACTACAGCTCTAAGAAAAGGGATGAAAACCTAAAATGTCATTTTATACAAGCTACAAGTAAAAAATACATGTTCATAGAAGTCACGGTACTCTCATACTAAGAAACAAATTCTGTGTACAAATAACTCTAAAAGTCTGAAGGTAGTCAAGAGCTGCATATGTATGTTGGCAAGGGTGCATAAGCAGCATTATGTATGATGCATCTTGGGGCAATTATTTAAAAACACAGCGCCATTATCTAGAAATACAAAAAAAAAAAAGGTAAAGAGCTGCATCTAACTAGAACAACCATGAAGTTGTGACCTGTTGCAGGAGCTTCAAGTAACGATGTGATGACTTAAGTGGTAATTGTGTTCATGCACAGTAAAGACACTAATAAACCAGCAGGGGAATCAGATCGTGCTCGGGAACAGCATGGTACAACAGTACTCTGAAAGTTGACCAAGATCTGCATCTTCAAGCGTAACAACAACAAAAAAAAAAAGTAGAGATGCACTCAGCTGACCAGCTCTGACTGGTGGAACTGCAACTTCATTCAAAACTTCAAATAAATCGAGTGAGAGAGCACATGTTCCCTGCAGTTGAAGACAAAGGTCTCAGAAAGCTGATACATTGCCTGAACCCGAAATATGCAATACTTAGCAGGAAATACTTCTCCGATTTTGTGCTGCAGGACCCTTTTAATTCGACTCCATGCCAAGGACGTGACCTACAGAAATCCATTCCCAGTGCAGCACCCAGTTTAGACATATGATGTCAGCTTGATGTCCATTTTATGTCAGACGGCTCAGCTTTTATTAGTCTATGACCTACCTGTCTTTATCTTATTTACAAAAGTTCAAACACAGCATTTGAAGTTGAAGGTTTGTGGAGGAGAAAAAAAACAAAACAATAAATCTTAATTCTTTTCAAATACCTCTGTTGGAACCGAGAACAGTTTAAAGATCTAAAATGAGAATCATCAGTAACCTGCTGCAATTTGGGGGAAAACAAATGAAAACGTTGGTGGGAAATATTTGTTACTTTTTTAAATATTAGATTAAGAAGGAATAAAATAATTCTGCATGGAGTTGATCGTAGCTCCTATAAAGTCAATCTGAGGTGACCTACACTGGAAATGGCAGGTTACACTAAAGCTGGAAAAACCAAGAAAATGTCACCAGGCACAAAAGGGAAAAGGAAAAAATAAGTAAGGTAAAATCTTTTTGTTCAAGCTTAAAAAAAAAAAAATTCTTCGTTAGGGAGACACAAATATAACGCTATTATTCTCGCAAACGACAGTCACAAGACTCTAATTAATCGTGATCATGAGCACAGAGAGGAGGAGCAGCTGAGGTCAAGTGGCTCGGGCAAGATCTGCCTAATTAAATCTCTCAGACAATGTTATACACTTGATTATGTCACAGAAACAAACTAAGAAACACAATAAGAAACTTCTTTTATGAACTGGTAAAAAGAAAAGCAAAAACGCAAGAGAAACTATGAAACGACACGTCAGGATTATTAATTCTCCTTCAGCTTTTCTTGTCTGCAGAAAAAAAAAAGTGCCACAACTACAAAGGAGCATCTTTTATCAAAGTTGGGATAAATTGATGCCTGAAGCGCCATCAGCACCAGGAACAAGAGCAATGTGAGCAATAACGTCGAGTAAACAGTGATGCTAAATGTGTGCTGCACATAGCAAGCCCCAGAATGAACTCTGATGACCTGCAACGTGTTGTAAACGGAAAGAAAATGAAAACCGCAAGAGTGTGGGTGTGCACAAATTCTTTTTGAGGACTAATTCTGCTCATGACGCTACCCTAGCTATCAGAGGACAAGAGTAAAAAAAAACTACTGCATCATTTAACTTTTTGTTTTGTTTTCTTAATGCGCAACTTTCACTTTTAAAAAGCGGTAGGCTAAGTGTTTTAAGAGAAAAAGCATTTCTTGAATCTTATATGAACTCCAGTAAAAGCCCACTGAGACATAACGCTTTGTTAAAATAAAAAATAAAAATTAAAAAAAAACACACAGAGCCTTGTAAAACTTCAGGGTTTTCTGGAAAACTCCAAGTTCTCAACTAAAACCTTTTATTTCTAGGCCTGTGAATAATCTCCAATCGTCACTTATAAACGTTCTGATAAGCCAAAGATTCTGCTTTTACTATGAATTACTTTTTATGATGACAATAGTTCTTTTATCTTGAAAATGCTGATACGACCTGTGTGTCGCTTCAGGCTTGAAAAACAAAAGACACGTCTCTTTAGATCGTAATGGGTCAATAAAGTCTGTGATGGAATACAGAATTATCTATCAATGTTTCAATGTTTTCCTACTAATTAACATAAATGACAATTAGCTTTAAAGCTCAGCTGAGGAATCATCCATCTTTGAGCTCCAGAACGTGAAGTCATCAGATGAGCTCGATTCTGCACGACTGTCAATTTTTATTGATTCATCTAATCTCCGAGAAAGTGATATTAATGACATCATCACTGATCATATAGTTGTGGTTGATTCATATGAAAATGTAAAAAGTTTGGCTGGAGAAAATAAAGAATGCATAATTTTTATTTTGCATGTAAAAACTAATAAATTGGTAACCAAATGAATTTATTTTTGTTCAAACATGTATGAAGAAGTAGCCCACGATATGGAAGACTGTGCACTTTTTGAAAGTTCTATGTGACAGGCTGCAATTCTGCTCAAATTTAAACTCCGGTTGTCAGCATTCATACGCTCGTGTTCTGGATAGCAACTCATCTGCAAAACCACCAAAACATACCATCCAATCACTGGGTATTCTGTAGCTAATACAAGCACTATTGCATCAATGCTGAGTAATATAAAAAGCACAATGAACATAGTTCTAGAGAAGAATCAAGACATTTTCCACCTAATCGACAATAAAGTGCAACTGGAGCTTAAAAGCACATCACTGCATTGTTCAGACAAACGTCACACGTCCAACACTGGTTTCTGCCGGACATGTCAGGAGACATTTGCAAGATGAACGACTGATGATGGCTAATGCTCTGCAGCCCTGCTTAGGTTACTCAAGTCAAAGAGAGGCCTTGATGGGAACAAAGACATTTAGAAAGCAGGTATTGGTAATGTGATCTCACTGCCTTAACCGGCTCAAGCTCCAGCTCTTCCTTTCTATTAGCTTCAGAGGGCTCCAAGTATTTATATAAGCTATTTTCTAATTTATAATATAATTCATCCACTGACAAAATTGATATACTCCACGATGAACAACACAATGAGACATGTGCTGAATGTTCCCATACAGTGTTGGGCCGCTTCTACTATGGCTGTTTTTGTCTAAAATTTTCACTCCATAAAAAGATCAAAAGGAAAACAAACCTTTCAAACTACATTACAGAAAACTTTAAAAATAACTGCCTTTTTTTTTTTTTTTTCGAGCGGGAGGGGGTGGCAGCATATTTAGTCACCCAGTGTAACATGATTGCCAGTATGATCGTCATGTGACAGCAGGATAAGGTTGTTACACCCAGTTAAGAAGGAATACAGCATTGATGAATGATTAGCTGTTGATTAGCACTCAAATACAGGCTGCCAGCTACAAGGCTGAAAAGGCAAAAGACGAATGTTTGTCCCCTTTGCTAGAGTAATTACCTTTCACGTCTAGTCATCTTACAGAAGACTAGTTCTGTCCTGTGTTCTCTGCCATTATCTCTTGCTTTCAGTTATATTTCATTAGACAGGGCAGTTCTAGAAAACAGATTGATCCCACAACTGCTGACAGTGGTCTGCAGTGGTCTTATCCTTGTCTAGGATAAGGAAGCCAGCACAAAGGAAGCCCTGAGTCAGGGCTTCAGGATTTTCCTAAATCTCCTTATCCAGATGATTAAGAGTAGAGTTTTGGTTAGTGCCTCCTCGTAAACTTAACACACAAGAGACGTAAAACAGAAAAAGCCCTAAAAAAAACCCTTAAAGTTCACTTGTTGGGTTAAAATCAATCAATAAATAAAAAGAAATCTCTTACTTTCCCCTCCAGGAGTGTTTGGTGGTGTAGAAACAGGCCAGGTCTTTGTTGTCTTTGACAACATTCATCTTTTCACAGGACCTACAACACAGAGGGACAGTTATGATTACTAGGCTAAACAAGAAAAAGACAGTAAGTCAGTAAGATATATTACAAATAAAGACAAACAGATGAGATTTTAATTAAACTATTTCTTGAGAGCAGGTGCTACATTGGTTGCGCTACAACAAGCAAGCAAAAAGCAAGCACCCAGGTCTTTACAAGTCATTACTACATCAAGTTTATTTACCACACACATTGCAACATACTGTGACACACACCTCACAGAGACGTTCTACATTTTTCACCTCAGAAGGTGGGTCCCCGCATCAACACCCTCCCCCCCGTTGCAAAACTGAGTAAACAGCTATTATCCAACTACACAGTAGTCAATCACTCCAAGACTGGCCGATTCCACAGTTGCAAGGCGTAACATCAGTTCAGATGGAAGCACATGACTTTCAATTTATTACAGGCGTGCCTGTTCTGTGCCCTCCCTCTTTACTTCATGGTTGCATTTTTGCAGGATCACTCTGAAAAGAGGCACAGCAAGGCTCTGCTGAGCCCAAATAGATAAAACACACACAACAGTAAATCAGATCACTTCACTTTACATAAACAGATGTTGGACTATGTCACATTGTTTACCGAGGTTTCTAATCTAAATAAAAACTCATCACAGTGATGCAAGTTCATCTGTTTGGATGGTTAAGTGTTGCAGTTAATGACGGATAAAAGCTTCAAAGGCAAGCCAAACAGCAGAACATAGTGCAGCACGTGTGGGGAATAGCTATCCTGAGCGCAGTGATTTGCAAGCGACTGCACTGTGACAAGGGGAACCTGCGTCAGCACTCTACCAGGATCCGGGAAAAATCCGACATTAGTTTTCCTTCCTCTCCAACCCAGTGTGCAAATGAAACAACTAGCAACCAAATAAGCCCCTTCTTTTTTTTTCCCTTAAATGTTCAAACACTTGAAGAAAAAGTGTCTCGTGCTCACAGTGAAGGTGGTCACTTTTGAAATTATCCGGGTTGAAGCTGAATTACCTCGGGTCACTTTTGGAGAAGCAAAGGTCTGGGGTTTTTTTTTTTGTTTTTTTTTCTTTCCCAGGGATATATAAGGCTGCACAATTAATCTGATTCAAAGAGAGGCTGACAGCATATCCAATAGTAGATGCTGGCATCAAGCACTGCACTGGTTGCTCTTTGAAGAAGCATAGGTTGAACATTTTCTTAAATCCCGTTATTGCAATAAATTGCTTTAATATTCATTTAAATAAATAAACCATACTGCCAAATGCCAGGATTGCTTCCTGTTATGACCCCTCCCAATTTGAGCTATCCTTGACAGATTGTAACAAAAAAGAAAAGAAAACACAAAATAATAACGATGAATGGATTATACTTTAGGACTGAATCACTAGTTTTGTTAAAAGGATTAAAGATAATTTAGATATTACCTTAGTCTGTGTGAGGACAAGGGTCAAACGATCACATGCTATGTCATCAGTATATGTTCCTAACCATTTTTACAAGTCTAGTTAGAAAATTTAGATACAATGAAGGCAGCTGACCCAACAGTAAATTCAGACAATGGACAGCAAAGAAATAAACGTAGGTAAGAATAACACCAACACAAAGAAAAACACATAATGTGGAAATCACAGCTGAGAATTATAGTTTTCATTTTGAAATCTTGTTGCAAAAGCCCCTGCATTTACCAATTATACGAAGCAATGTTTCCACCAATGGAGGAACTGTGAGGTCAAAAAAACTTACTCCACTCCATCTCTGTGAGGATTTCAAGAATCTGCTTGCGAAATGAATTCGACTGCCTGATTTGTTTAAACAGCACAATAGAAGCACGGGCCGTGAAGTGACATTAGGAGAGTTTAAACGGCTGACGGTCCCTCCTCCACCCAATCTGTCCAGTAAATCCGTGACAAGCAGCATTAACGTTACCTGGCTCTCCAGAAGCTGGCCCAACTCTGCTTCATTGCAGCGGGCCTTGGCGGTCAAGTGTCTACCGTTAAAAACACAAACAAACCAGATCTCTGGCGCAATGTCGACACTAAAGCTCCACCTGACTAGAATAACAACGACACCGCAAATGCTTTATTTGCTATCAGTGTTTGATTGCCATTTGCTGGAAGATAAAAAAAAAAGGGGGGAGCTGTGGAAGGCCAGTATTGGATTTAGCCGCAGGTTAGCGGCTAACTAGCAGTTCAGTGTGATCTGATGGGAAACACGGACAACAAACGACTGGCAGGTGGTAAGGTGTGCGTTTACCTTTCAAATCACTAATGAGTGTTAATCGTAGCCGTCCCTCAGCACCCCAACCTCCTGTGAGAGAGCGGCCAGTGCTGGTTGCTGATGGTACTCAGTAGCGCCGTACACCCCCCAAAAGCAACACTCAGGACGCTGCCATATTCCTGATAGCAGAAGCACCGTACTGCGCAAGCGTGAAGCCCGGGGTTGCCAGAACTGATTGATTGCTTCCAGCCCAAAACGCGACACAAAACCCGCCCAATTCAATAAAGAAACCCAGAAAACTAGTGTTAAAACTGCAAAACCATGACGCAATAAAGAACGTCTCTTAAAGTACTACAACACTAAATGGTCAAAGAGAAAAAAATATAACTCAGTCAGGCTCCCAACAAAGAGTGCAATCAAGTTGGGTAGATTCTGATTTCAAAATAAAGGAAATAATGTGAGGCAAAGGATAGCAGTTTATTGAAATGTGTAAGTTTCTACTTTACTCTTCCATGTAATGCAAAGTGTTTTGTTAATAATTTTTCTCAATGTTTCTAAACACCAGGGGTGAAAAGTCGTGAAAAGCAGCCTAAATTGTATCAACCCGCCCAATCTATTTTCCAGTCCAACTGTTCGAAAGAAGCCCAAACGGGCGGAAGCCCGCCCAATCTGGCAACACTGGTGAAGCCTGGCTGTCATGCGGCTGTCAGCTGATTGGTTTGTCAGGAAGCAGAATCATCAGGATGCCTGACCTCAGATCTGTGCTTGTTTGACTTTTCAGCAATACTTCAAGTGACAGATACTACCGATGCTGATCTCTGAACAGTTTAATGAAGTAACGGAAAAACGGTTTAAATAGCGGTTTTCTTTTTGAGCGGTTTTAAAGAAAATTATGCAATAAACAACCCCATGAAGAATTTTGGATGTAACATAATCCTGACGATCACTTTGATTGGTGAATACAAATGAAGCAACACGTAATCATCCCTATTTATATCTTCATACCTTTGTTTTTTTATGTTTTTTTGGTGGGAGGGTAGCTTGTTTGTTATTGTTTTTAAAAAATGCTTTAATTCAAAATTATAAAATAGACTTGCTCATATTAGAACTTTGAATATCTTTACTAGTATCAGCAGTCTGCCAAATAATAAAATTCAATATCTGGATTAAATACAGTTATTGTGCCATCTAGGGACACTTTTCCATCAGTGCAGCAACACCCAACTTCAGGACAGGAGCAGTATTCAAGAAACACTGCAGCATTAGATCTTAAAATGTAAACGGGGGGGAAAAAGAGAGAAAAGGGGAAAATAAATTACTTGTGATGTAGCCTTCTCTGTGCTTCACGGTGGAAAACCAGTTCAATACCAGTTATTTATCAGTCATCAAGACACATTACATTGCAATATCCCCTCATTTAACATTGTGTTTTAAGTTCACAGTCAAATGGATTAAATATAGTCGCCTTAGGAATTATTTAAACCAACAACAACTCGAAAAGAACAAATATAAGAATACATCCTGTCCTCTCCTACCCCCACTTCCTACTGTAAACAGTTTACTCCCTGCAATAAGTTGTTACTTTCTCTGCCTTTGATATTTTATATTGTTCAATACAGTTCGATTTTTCATGAGCATATGCCACTCATCTCTTTGTTTACATCTAATCTGGCCATGACCTCCATTTATCTATATTTAAACTTCTGCACATTCCGAACAATTTGCCAAAGAGATTCATTGATTCTGTTTCGCTCAATCAAGATACAAAACCATCTGAGAAGTATAGTATCACTAGCATAGACTTACAAAACAACTTATAACTGTTATCTATAACTTGCAGCTTTTTAGCACATGATTCTAAAATACTTGTGTTTAGTCCATGTCTTAAATTATACGTGACTCACCGCGACTGAAGATAAAGGGGGAACATCTTGACCTCTGTTAGTGACTGATGTCGTATACTAAACTTGAGTGCAGGAGCACAGAGCGGTCACGTTATAAGGCATGCGCTGCCCGTTAGTCTAATTCAATTACAGCTAGAGAGACATGGGGGGAAAAGAAAAGTTTCCTTCTTTTTTCTATTAGAATCTGCCTTAACAAGATGGAGAGTGAAGCTTTTTAGGTTTCAGTGGTAGAGGATGAGAAGGCTGTCTCAGAGACTCTATGAAGTTTTTTTTTATTTGGCTCACATGATGTCAAATGAGTTTATGCAGCAGAGAAACGGTTACCATGAATTTCAAGAAGCAATTAACTGAATCAATCATGCATTAAAAGAACAGAAGCATTTGAGTAATGGTGTCATTGGTATCCAAATAAAAGTGTGCTAAACTGTATCATTAACCTATCTACATATTGATGAGCAAAATGCTTGTCATTGTGCATGATCTTAAGTAGGTATGCACCATTACAAAGTTCACAGTTTTTCAAGAAAATGCAGTTGAATAGACTCCTCTGTTGCTGTAGCGGTGCATGTAATGGGAGGATGGTTTGAGAGAGGCCTAGTGCTTCCTGCTGATGATGAGCATAAGTCGTTTTATCTGTTTCGTTTTATAACCCTATACTGCCATCTACTGCTGCATATTATACATTGAAATGAGCCTCATAATGACAGTTTTGTCTCTAATAAATTGAATACTGGAATCAGTAAAGAAGTGCAATTTCAAGCAGGGTACAAAGACTTATTAATTAGGTGCCATTCACCATGCATAAGGGAGTATCTCAAATAGGTTTAGCCTTTATTTTAATAGTAAAAGCAGTATAGATTCAGCCAATCAGATTTCATTTAATATTTTTTATACAGCTGAATGTCATACTAAGCACTTTATGGACTGAAAATGTAAAAATAAATAGATAAGCAATCATTCAAGCATTGCCTTAATAAGGTAAACGTTACAAGAAACTGAAGAACTGAGTAGAGAGACATTGGAGTTTTATGCATTTTATAAAATTAACTCTGTTAATGGGCAAGTGGTTTAACAACAAAGCAATTAAATTTATTATGAAAGGATGAAATTTCAGAGCACAAAATGTTGAAGAATTTTGGGATTTAATTACGTCTGGTTCATTTTCATTACTAATCCAGAAACATAAGCGCAAAGCTGAAATCCATTAACGTAATCTACAGACTCACATGCAGCGATAAACATGTGATTCTGTTGTGGAAAGCACGAAATGGCCTGAGAAAATCATGATCAAAAAGCATCGTCCATTGATGCATCAACAAATGCAAATTAAATCTGCACTGTGCAAACAAATGATCATGAATTAAAAAGATTAAAAAAAACAATGGCTTCTTTGTACATTTTAGATGTCTTAAAAGTTGTCTTAAAACTTTCATAAGAGGAGGAAATATAGAAAAAAAAGAGGTGGAAAGTAGTCAGTTGAATGGCATTGTGATACATATAAAAAAATGTATAAACAAAATATATTGTTTATACCATATCAGCATATGATATATTCTTTATGTTCTATTTGGAATTAAATGTAGTTTATGAAATTTACAAATCATTGCATACTGTTTTTATTTACGTTTTACATTGTATCTCAACCTTGGAATCGGAGTTGTATACATTTATTTATTTTTATTTAAATAACAATTTAAACGTAGCTAGCTACAAAATGCGACCAAATTTCAGATAATATAAAAACTGACCATTAATTTATGTAAATTTGACGATGAAGGAGCTGTTTAACTGATTTACAGCAGGCATATCTTACGTTTTATTAATGATGCGTTCAGTAACTTTTAGTCCAGTTTTGTCCGTAGTACCTCTGAACGCACCCTTCGTAACCAAGGCAATGACGCTATATTTCGTTACCAAGGCATTCTCAAGGCAAACATTAGCTGCAAAGCTAGGCTAATAGATCTGCTAGATAATCTTGCAGCTATGGTATGATCTCCATTTGGCTTCTCTCTCGAGTTGTATGTATATACGTATAAGGAAGCTTTTTAGATCTCTCAGCTCCAACCTTTTACTTCTAGTTTCTAGTGTGAAATCTAAATCAGGGCCAAAGACATCCCCTTTTTTTCTCCATTTGGATGAGCTCTGTCTTCAGGCAGGCTAACTTTGTCACGTTAACGGCAGATACACAGCCACCATGGTAAGTGAGTAGCTGTGGGTTGCTATGTTAGCCACCTATTTGATCTTTCAGGTGGCTAAACGTCTTAATCTGTATTTATTTTATTTTATTTACATAGTTGTCTTGTCAAAATTCAAATGCGAGCAGACAGCTAACGTTAGCAGGAACTCCCACACTCAGGATCGTGTTTGTGGCAGTTCATGTGAACAGGCCCTATAACATGTTGCCAGGAGAAAATCCTCTTCAAGTTGGCTCATAAGCTAATTGTGAATGCTACTATATCAGTTTTGTCACTCTTTATGGCTATCTTGTATTTTTGGTACAATTTTTCTTTGCGACTAATGTCTTTCTTTTTGTCTCATGAAGGCTGACTTGGGGTTTAATGAACACCATCAGAATGAAGTCATTAATTACATGCGATTTGCACGTTCAAAGAGGGTATTGAGGCTCAAGACTATTGACTCCTGTTTTGAGGAGCTCAAAGATAGCAGGTAATTAAGTTTTATTTATTTAAAAATGATGTGTATGCACTTTATTTTTTCTTCACTTCATTTAAGGTGTCCAATTCATAGAAGTTCATAGCAGCGAAGTCCTGTTTAACATTTGTGTGTGTGTGTTTTTTTTCCTCCCTGAAGGCTGGTGGAGGAAACATACACAGTGGATGAGGTGAAGGAGATGCTGGACGGCTTGCAGGCAGTGGTGCGTGGGGAGGTGGAGATGGAGCTCATCAACACGGCTCACACCAATGTGCTGCTGCTCAGGCAGCTGTTCTCCCAGGCTGAAAAGTTTTACCTTCGTTTGCAGAGTGATATCTCAGAGCTGGAAAACAGGTGAGACATAATGGAAGAAGTAGACAGAGCCATCCTCCTAATATTTATAATAATATCCAGATCTAGCAAGACGTGTATGGACATCCTCACATTTGTGTGTGTTGAGCACGATATTATCTTTATGAAAATCTCATACAATGTCCAGCAAACATGAAGTTCAGAAAGATAATAATAATAATAGACTCAAGATTGTTTATTGTAATGTACCATTTAAATACGAGCATCATTACTGCTTTTCAAAATTTTATGTGCTCTGTGTTTGCTCAAACTTTGTGTCGTAAAAAGTGTAAGAGCAAATTTAAATAAGGTAAAAATATATACAGTAAAATAGCTTACAGTAGAACATGTTTAGAAAAATAATAACAATAAGATAGAGGTAATAATGATAATAATAGTAGTTAATTAAGCACAGAATAGGCCTCCCTGATACAATGTAATAAGTTAAAAGAGAAAAGTTATTCCCATTAAACCAACTCATTAATTATTCATTATGCAGAAATGAGATATTTAATTTTTGCTGTGTGTTATTTTACTTTGAAAGGATAGTTACACATCAGAACTAAATTCACAGGGGTTCATTTAAATATGGCACAAGAATCATTCAAATATACCTTGTAGTTTTACAGTTCATTTTCAGTATGTCATTTTTAAGCAGAGGTCTAAAAAAGACAATAGTTCTTCAGGGGTTAAATGTCAGAAAATACAGTTATACTCTTGTGTAATGCAATGAGACCTTTAAATCTACACACATTCATGAGAACAGGGTACCTCCACCTTGTTCTGTACAGTTGCTCATTTCCTCTTCAGTACTGTATAGATTCAGATCTCTATCATGTAACTTGCATGGTACAAAAGGTCACTGGCAAGCTTTCACTCCTCTATGTGACCTAGTGAACCCTGGTTTCCACCACACTGCGTTAGTCTGATATGAGAGAAAAATTCAGTTTGAAAACCACAAAATCTGCCAGCTTCTCGGTGCATTTTTATGTCAATTATTTAGGTTACAAAGCAAGCATATGTCACTTTATTTCATGTTAAGAGAACCAACGCACAAACATCTGCTCACATTAATTTGGAGAAGACACTGTGACTCACGTAAAATATTAATAGCCAGGCCTGTGTCTTATATTTTGTAACCGAGACAGTGTTTGAAAAAAAAAGTGTCAGATATAATTATATATATATATATGTATATGTATATATATATCTGGCCATCTGATCAAAAATGGCATAGGCAAGACAGCTGGTTATCTTTTCTTCTACTTTGGTTTTTTTCGCTTGAGACGTCATCACAGCAGATCACCAGTTTCCATCTTAACCCATCTTCTGCATCATCTTCTATCAGGTCAACCAACTGCCCATCTTCTTAGTCTTCTTCTTCATCTCCTACCTGACATCTCTAGCTCTATATGTGTCCAGACCATCTCAATCTTCCCTTTCTTACTTTAACTCTGAGACACCTAAACCTGGCTGTTCTTTTATAGTGCTTGATCTTAATCGTATCCATCCTCATCATTCCTAAAGAAAATCTTAACATCCTCATCTCTACCAAATTCAGCTTTGTCTCCTGTTGTCATGGTCATCACTACTGTCTGTATGCCATCGTGAAGAGCTGGTCTTTCCACCATCCTGTAAAGTTTTCCCTTGATTCTTGCAGCTACTGTTCTACCACAGAAAACTACAGAAGCCAAAGTATATAAGCTCCTTCACCTCTACTCCTTACATCCCCACCCTTCCACCATCGTTCCTTTCACTTACACATGTATTCTGTCTTGTGACTGACATTCTCTTCTCTTTTTCACAAAGTTCCACCTCTCCAGGGTTTTTTTTTTTCCATCTTCTGCCACTCTCGCTACAGATTTTAATGTCATCCGCAAACACAATAGTTCATGGACACTCAGATGAGGTCAGAGAAGAGAGTCCATTGTTTTTCATGGTGATACCAACCCACCCATCCACATGACAGACAAGAAGGGGCCTGAGACAAATCCTTGATGCAGTCCCATTTCCGCCTGAAACCGAACTGTGACTTCTACTGCACACCTCACTGCTGTCATGCTGCTCTCATACGTGTTTTGTACCACTCTAGCATACTTGTATGCACTCCAGACTTCCTCATGCAAAGCCACAATTCCTTCCTCTGCTCTAAATCTTAAAGACAGCTTCTTGCTGAGTGTTTTGTGTATGTGTTTGAATTTGACTTATTTAATGGTAAATGTGTAAGTAACAGCAGTCAGGTGGGACAGCTCATCTCTGGAAATACATTCTATAGCAACACATTTGATAGAAATGTAACTTTAAAATTATTTTAATGTTTTATAGAGAATCATAGTTTGGATTTTTTTTTTTTTTCAGTGCGAGGAGGGTTAAAATAGAGGGGAGAAAAAAAACACATTTAAAACATCCTGAAAGGAATTTTTTCCTTTAACAATAACCAAACAGTTGAGGAAAAAAAAGGTTTTTATATGTCATTTCTCTTGAAGTGATCTAAATGTGTGTCAGATTAAGTTAATGAAGTTGACATTCAAGCTCTTTACTTTGATTATTTATTTTACAGTTATATAAATCAAAGGGAGGTCTTCCTGTTGTTATTAATAAAAAAGTAATAAAAAGTTCCTTTGTGGACTTTTTATTATATTTTAACTTTAATCATAGCGCAATGTGGGTGTATCTATCTGGACACAAGTAAAAAAACACATGTTCCTGTTTATTACATTTACGCAAAGGTGCATTTGGATTTTCTGGTTTTAATATGCTTACACATCTGAGCAGCAGAAGTGGTTATGTGGTTTAAAATAATCTGCTCTGAAAGTGAAATTAATGGCTGTTTAAAATGTTAGAATTGATTCTTAAATGACGGTGTGTCTTTTGAAACCTAAACCACATGTCAGAAAAGGTTTCTTTTAAGCCTTTTCAGGAGTTAAACAGCATTCTTTAATATTTTGCGCCCATTACATTAACCCAAGGTCATGCAGTGTCGTCGACCTGTTTGATCACAAACCTCTTCCACATCACGCGTGTGGAGATTTGTATCCACTCTCTGACTTCTGTGATGAACTGCATATAACTTTTCAACTCTCTCAACCTTTCACCTTGTTAAGACAGTGTTTTTGTGAGAATTTACTTAGTTTGTAGGGTGTACATGGTGGGTGGATAAACAAATTTGAAGCCCTTTTTTCTTCACACAGGCCTCTTCTGTACGTGACAAAATAGGTGTCTAAAGCTAGGAATACGCCTCATGTCACAGTCTACGTGACTTCAAATGCTTTTTAAAAACCACATGTAAGCTTTTCAGAGAACAGTTCTGTTCACCACAAGCATATATCTTATTACATAAGTGCTAAACTGCCATCAGGAAAAAAGGGTGTTCACTTTCCATGTTAACATTCAAGAGTGCCAAATAGCAGATAGTTATGTTTACAAACCTTAATGTCAACACTGCGGTTACAGAACAGTCATAAACACATGAACAGATTATATCACTGTCACTGTGTTGTGTTGCTCACAAAAACATACCCAGAAAAAAATAGAATAATACAATTCTACTGACTTCTCATTACTGGCTTTCTTAGATCGGCCTTTTATTCATTTTCCTGCCTTATTGTTTTCGTTTTTTCCTCTTCCTCACTTCTAGAGAGCTGCTAGAGCAGGTGGCTGAATTTGAGAAGACTGACTTTAAAACCACTAATAAGGTGAGAATAACATGTTTCAAAAGTTACCGCCTATGCAGTCGCCATTAATCAAGCATTCATAGCATATTTGCAACCACATGGAAAACATGAACGTGAGATGATTGTGTGTTTTGAAAGGTTTTCTATGCCACAGCAGCTGCTGTTCATTTATAGCCATGCGGTTTACGATTCACACATCAGCGACTCTGACATGTGATGTGTGCACAGTTTAACAAAAACAAATCAACAATATAGAGCAGCACTTTCATCACCACCTGGTGAAAACCTGGTGATGTGGTGACACTAGTCATTTTCAAACTTTTATTAAGTTACACGAACTGAGAGAAGCAAAACTGTGTTCCATTTATACTTTGTAGATATGGAAATAGCAAGATCTTAAAAATGAAATTCTTAACTTAAATTCTTAAATGAATCCCCAGACAAACCAGGAAACAAGCAAGCCCAAGTTGGCACCACTGAACGAAGGTGGAGTGTCCGAACTTCTTAACAAGGTAAAGTTATATTGCATAAAATACGAGCACACGTTGATTGCCAAGTTTGACTGTTGTTATTATATTCAAATTTAACATAACCTCTGTATTTTTGATGCTTTGTAGGAGATAACCAGACTACAAGAGGAAAATGACAAACTGAAAGCTAGACTACGGACTTTAGAATCACAGGTATCAAAATAACCTTTTAAACAAAGTCTTTTTTTTCTCTCTCACACAGTTAGCAACAGTTGCGCTGTTAATTGTCGGTGTGATTAATCTTGTCAGGCCATGAGTGCACTAGATGAGCGAACCAAGGCAGAGAGAGCTCTGAAAGACCTTCAGAAGGCGCAAGACGAACAGCAGGTACTGGTCCAAGTTTGGCTTGCATTTATTAATCCTTATTTGCTATATTTCATCTTTGCTTTCCATTTAATTTATCTTATGTTTACAGTTTTTAATTTTTTTTATTCCTACATTAACACCTTATCTGTCATCTGCTTCTATCTGCTAACTTGGGCCTAAATGGTATGTGTCCATCATTTTATGTTTTGCTTTTGTCTGTTGCTGTTAGAAACACAGGTTATAGAAAAATCTGAATGCTTTAGCCAGTTAGCTCATCTGAACTTGTGCTGTATCTCTTCTCTGTTTTTTTAGCTGGCTGATCAATTGCAGGAGATCACCAGTCTTGAAGACACAGTGGCAGCGCTCAAAGATGGCTATGAAAAATCTCTGAATGCGAATGCTGCAACCCAGAAAGATCTGCAGGAGAACCTAATTACTGCCAAGCATGAGCTTTTGCGAGTGCAGGAACAGCTGTCCTTGGCGGAGAAGGTATGTTTTTGTTACAGCCTTTTTCTCTTTCTTGGAATTCATAGTAACTGCTAAAGTTAACACCCATTGAGTGGAAGGTGTTACTTTCTGTTCTGCCCACCTGTTTTTGAGTAGATGTATTAGCAAATGAGTCTAATATAACTGGAATGTGAAAGGTCATTCTTGTAAGTTCTACTGTTTATAATGTAGAGGAGCGCACGTATAGGGGCAGACCCAGGGCCTCGTCCCATTTGGACATGTCCAAAACACCCAAACAGATGACCACCCCACCTGAAGTCTCTCCTCTCAGTGAGGAGGACCAGCAACTCTTACACACGTCCACATGACCCAGCACCTCACGGCTGACCCGGAGAGGGCATTTCCTTCTCCGACTGAAAACCAAGTTCTTAGATTTGGAAGTGCCGCAGCTTCACACTTGGCTACAAACCACTCAGAGAGCTGACATCAGCAGGACCACATCGCCCACAAAATGCATAAATGAAAGTCTGAGACCAACCAAAGGGAACCCATTCTCCTATATGGTCTTTTTTCTTTATCTTTTTCTTTTTAAATGCAGGGTTCCCACTCTTTCCCTGAAATTATTTTCCAGGACATTTTCAGCCTCCACAGAGACCAGTTATGACATCATCCACAAACACATTCCCCTGTCGCCCTCATTCTTTGGAAGCGTTCCTTTCTACAGTTGTAACTTGCATTTATCCCAGATTGTTTCTAAGTTTATTACTCATTTGATGTGCAGTCTATGGCTATAATTTATCTATGAAAAATAATAATGACACATGAATTGTAGAATAATGCAAACACAGATTCCAGCGTAGCGCTTCATTGGCATGACAAACTGGAGTTACAGTGTTCAACTGGGCAATTCCCAACCCAGCTTTCTTTTCTCTCTTACTCTCTGCCCATTTTTTGTTGTTTAAACAACCACTCAAGCTCTTTGAATTGCATTTGATTTGCTTAAACGTTACAAAATAAAGTCAAATTGACTGACTGATAGCTAGAATACTAATTTAGCCATGCTAAATTTATGCCAACAATAGTGGAAATAAGAAATGCCAGCGGTTCAAACGAGCATTTAATAGTTAAAGTTGTTTCATTTTAAGGGTGCTCCTTTTCTCTGTGAGCATCTCACTATGTTGACAACTACTTTCACTGGAAATTAATGAGATTAAGTCTACATAAAAAGTTGTTAATCGCTCTCATATCTATCTGTGCACAAACACTATTTTAATACAACTGAATTCTTGGTTATTTTCATTCACTTATTTTCCTTAACGGGGTCTGAAAAGTCACTAAATCTTGCGACAAAGTCAACTGGAAGCACTGGTAGCGTCATGTGGGGCACTGCCAGAGGCTAGAAGCAGGGAAGCGCTGTGCCTTCATGTTAATTATTTATTTAGTTAATTATTTTATTTATTTGAAGCAAAAAGGTAACATTTCCAGGTGCCAGTAATCTTTTCGGAAATGTTTATTACTTACAGTTTGTGATACTTAAACTGCCAACCTTCCTCTTTTTGTAAGTGGTAAGGAGGAAGCAAAGCTTTTCCATGATCACTCACATCATAAGATTAAGCAGCTGACTGTTCTAAAAGAGGTCTTAACCATGCCATATCACATCCTACCAAATCAACTTTATTTATAAACCGCAGGCTCTTTGACCTGGTCATGTTGTTGGTTTTGAGTTTGTTTGCATTCTCAATTTTGAATATGATCCTGTTTTTTTATACCTGCAACTGTCACTAACATGAGATTATCATCCAGTGTGTGTCAAACTTCTTGGTGATACCTCTCAGTTGGTTAGTTGAATGTTGAGACAGCAGATCGGGTGCGTTGAGCGTCCGTGCAGTTGTTTGTGTTTTTTTATCCTTCACATATGAACTTTCATGTGTTTATGCAGGAGTTGGAGAAAAAGTTCCAGCAAACTGCAGCCTACCGAAACATGAAGGAGATTCTGACCAAGAAGAATGAGCAAATCAAAGAAATTAGAAAAAGATTGCAAAGGTGAGTATTCAACATTAAATGTAAAGAAGAAAGCAAGAATATGAAATATTGTTGAACAAAAAAAAAAAGGAAATAAAACACTTTATTTAACATCACACTTGTTTGTAATTCTGTTTTAGATATGAGCCCAATGAATGAGTTGTGTGTGTCCACCTGTAAGACATGACAGAAATGTGCGACTGTGGTGTGCACAAGAAGCCATCGGTTCCTCGGCCGTCAGACAAGAGAAAGAAAAAAGCACTTCCACAAGAAGTCGTTTCATGCTTTACTTTGCATCTTCTTTTTTTCCTCATATCTTGCATTGGCTTTGGTAAAGAGCAGAAACTGGACAGTTGACTGAATACACAAAAGAATTAGTGACAGCTGTGTTTGTTCTGTTTTTTTAATTTAATTTAATTTTCTGTCTCAATTTTGAGCTTATCGTAGCTAGCAGACTTCCCTCAGTGCTCTATGCAATGGCTAACGTGTCCCTGTCTGAAGAGGCCTTGTGTGTTTGCTGAATTGGACAGATGCGTTTTGTTTGTCTGAAGCATTGCGGTTATTTATCAGATAGGCAACAGTAAACAGCCTAGCGTCAGGTAAATAATTACTGATTAGTTTTAATTTTAGCTGCCTTTATTATAATCCAGATCATTAATGTATCAGCCCAAATAAAAAAATTCTAAACAACTTTGTTAAATGGTAGCAGTTTATTTAAAAAGTGCTGCTTCTTCCGCTTTAATTTGTTACCTATACATTGAATAGTATTTCTAACGAAAATATTTCCAATGATCTGATGTTGTGCAAAAGTCTGATAGTAGACAATATTTCAGATTAATATATTTATTATTTCTGCTCTTGCATCTAGATTTAGAACAATTTTCTAGTTCCCATTTTCTCAATTCAGAATGCATAGAATATTTTTGTCTGGAGTTTCACTATACTTTTCTTATTGCCTTTGTGAATGAAATGTGCTATACTAAAACACGTGTAGCCTTGTTTCATTCTGCTTTCTCCATGGCCTGTATT
>JBAMYA010111764.1:0-19235 GCA_037176975.1 Arrhamphus sclerolepis
CAGATAACACTTTAAAAACTCAGAAACAGAATAAGCCTGAAAACCTAAAACGCTGCTGGAAATTCAGTGGATCTCAATCAAGCCTGTGCTCTGAGAGCGAGGAGCTTTGGGAGGTGCGACAGTGAACAATGAGATCCTTCAGATAAAACGAAGCTTGGTCATCAAGAGCTTTGTATGGTAGAAGAAGGATTTTCAATTCTTTTTCTAACTTCTATTCTAACATGGAGCCAATGACAAGCAGCTAACAAAGGAAGGAATGTGATCTCGCTTGGCGGTAGGGTTTTGGATCAAGTGAAAGATTTTCAGGGAATTATTTGGACTTTAGAGCAGACCAATTTAGTTTCCTTCGGACAAAGCCGGGCTTTTGTGTTTTTCGAGCTAATCTTGCAAACCATTCTCAGGGTGTAATTTTATTCAGTCAGTGGTATGGATCTGCTACACTAACTCAAAGTTTGGCCTTTGAATTAAAAGTTTGTGCTGTTCTAAGTCTTTAAAGTATTTTCCAGCAGCCCAGATGTTGCCTTTCTGAAGCAGCTTTCCCTGTTCCAGTGGGGAGGACAAAGATGTGGCATTGCCTGGTCTTGATTTTCATCAGTCTTGGAACAAACACAGGTCTCAAAGGAAGCAAATGGGGACAGAGGTTGACTGAACAGACCAAGAGGACACCTGCCATTCACATTCATTAGAAATTTAAATAAATTGGCAATATAAACGATGTACTTAAACACTCAACTGCCAAGTAAAATCCAAGAGAATCAGTCAATTCAACCCCATTTGTGAGGAAAACACGTTAAAAGCCCTTTGACTGCCTGTCTTCCACCATAGACCCCTGAGATTAGGCCAAGAAACAATTGTAAAGTTGAACGTTTGGCAGAGTGAAGCATGGTGGAAACCTTCAGAGCTCACCACGAGTCATTTTAGAGTGTCACATTTGTCGCCCGGTAGCTACTGAGATGATGACATCAGATGAAGTCAGCAGGTAAGCCAGGAGGACGAAGTCAACAAATAACAAGGATTACAACATCAGCAGTCCCTCCTCTGGCTGCTCCATCTGCACATTCTGATTCTTCTTATAGTCATATTTTCACAGCCATGTCATGGTGAAGCCCCCACTGTGTTACACGTCGTCTTCTTCAGAGCTCCAAACCCCTCCATTTTATGAGCTGTTGATCTTATATTCTCATTGAAAACTTTGGAATTGTTTCTTTCTACGTCTGGCTCTGTTTTATCCAGTCCATCTGGATTTGGGCTTTTGGGGTTTAGTCTAGGCATTACGAAGCCATCAGAAAGCTCAGTTTCTCCCATAAGTAAACAACTTTCCAATTGTCATACACTACACTCGCATGCAACATTTTTAGTCAAGACGCAGCGTCATAACCTGAGTTTTTGGGTTTTTTTTTTTTTTTTTTCAAAGACTGGAGATCTTGCAGACTTGGTAAACAGCTAAAACCAAATTCCTTTGTGAAAAGAAGGACAACAACAGTCCTAATTGGTTATTGACAGCTCAAGGAACAACACAGTTCACATGAGACAAGCCTGAAGAGTTGCAATAAATATTAAACGTGTCTGACTTTGTCTCAACTCGAATGCGCTGAAAGACTCCAGCTTGCTCTGATTGCCACGTTACACCTAACAGCTGGCAAGTCGAGAAAGACTCTCTTTCTCTTGACCATGGAAACTAGTCTTTATCCTTTTTCATGTCATTTTTCATTTCATGCTCTGGGCTTCTCCAGTGGACCTACTAAGCCACACATAGGAACAATGGATGAATCCAGGGGGCAAGGTTGAGGTATAGGTCCAGGGCAGGAACTGTGGAGCATACGCAGAGCAAATTGGCTAATTGCAGTCCTCGGGCAGATCGTTCCCGCTGCGGAAAAGGAAATCTCACTGTATGCATATGTTTCAATATTCATACTTCAATGAGTACACTTAAATGCAGTGCACTCTTGGGTGGGTAAGTGTTGTTCCAAATCGCATACCCAAAGGTCCACTTACCGGAAGTTACAGTCACGATTGCCGCCTCGTCTCGTCACCCGCTAAAAACGTTTGTCTTTATTTCTCTGGTTCACTGTTCCATTATTAAAATGTAAAACCACCGTTTCAGGAACGTAGCCATCTTTCTTTTTTTTCCTCAAGCTGACTTGGGTCTTGGCTCCGCCTCTTCTGCTACGTAGCTAAGATGGTGGACGTGAAGTACGAAAACTGTACATAGTTCTGCACCCAGCGTTTTGGCCATTTTGAGTGCACCATCCGGGTCCTTTCAGTGCACTTATTTTCATCTCAGTCGTAATCAGAACCCCTTACGTACTCAGACTAAGTATTGTAGGTACAGCAAGTATGGATATTGGAACACAGGGTATGTTTTTGTTGTTTCTTGGTGAACTATTTAAAAACCTTCCACCAGAGGGCCTGGGGGTCCAGGTAGTGTTTTTTTCAGGTGGCCAACAATTGTCGTGAAACTTTCAGCTTTCTGGTTTTAGTCAGAATTCATGCAGCTCGGTTTTGGATAATTGTAAATGTGAAAATATTCTTTTGATCCAATCAGCAAAAGCAGCCTGTAGCAGAGGCATGAACAAATGTCTCTATATTGGATCAAGACAAGAATGCTTATTCTATTTAATGTTTTTCAGTTGATAAAATGTGCTTTTTGAAACAGATTTGATTTTTGTTTTTTTCTGTGATTACTTGGGTTCATTCCCATTGCTTTCTGATCTACTTTGAGTTCCCCATCAAGATCTTAGTTTCGTCGTGAATGAGCTGAATGAAGAATAATGCAAAGTAGATGCAAACTGATAGATAATCTGCCGTGATTTTAAAAAAAAACAACCAAGGACATGATAATGAGGACCTTTCCAAATAATCTCCTTTGTCTAATTACTCTGCTTTAATTGTCTTCTCCATTCAGAGGCCAGCGATGGTACAATCATTCACCTGCAACCGAAACCCATAAGCCTTTATTACTGCATGATTCACAGTCAGACCTAATGAGGTAGCCTCTTAAATTGGATCCAAACAAATCCTCTTTTCTTTACATTGTGTTAGCTTCATGTTTAGCCTCAAACGTCTGCTCCTTGATAAACCTGAAGGAAAAACAGCAGGCTGTCCCAATACCAGTTACCTCATGAATGGTTTCCTCTCTCTCTCACTCTCTCGATGAAACAACTGGGTATAATTATAAGTACTGTATTTAAGAATCACCCTCGGATGGGAGAGATGAGCCTCGAGCTCCACGGAGAAATCTGGTAACAGTGACTGTTGATGGGTGAACTACAACTTTACACGTCACGGTCAATTACTCGTGGGTTGTATCACACAACGTCTAAACAGATATTGTGGTCTTTACTGATGTGGAGCTCTGTTTAGAAAAGCACATCATTTTAGTTCACGCTTGGAGACGTCAACCCTGCCGTGCATAACTAAGGTTTGGACCTCAAAGATTTGATCGTATGAGGAGTCATTTGACTGTGTTCGAAAACTGATTCTCTCAGAGAGCGGATGGGCAATGAAGCTTTGTCCAGTTCTTTCTATATTATATTTGATTGAAGCTGACTCTGTCCAACCATGATTTTTTTTTTAAAAAAGAGTAAATAGGTGTGACAAGTAAGCTTGGAAACCTGGTGGAAGACGCCCACTTTAGCTCAGTTATCACAAATTTACAACAATTGTAGCGTGTCTTAGCTAATGCTAACTTATGATGAATTAAACTTAGTAGCAATTGTTGCATTTAAATCCTCTCCTGCAAGACGATGGAATATTATTCCATGAAAAGGTGCCAGTCTTCATTGATGGAGCGTTTCATTTGGCCCTCATCTCAAACACCCTGCGACAGGCCATGTTTATATCTTCATTTTGATGCATTCAAGGGCCTGTGGGGTGAGTCTTCCCTCCTGGTAAATATCAGTCCTGGCTGTGAGCTCGTGTGTTTTTCCATGACAGGTTGTTTGCTCAGGAGGATGTTAGCGGTCGCAGCTGTCACCTTGATATAAAACTTAAAACTCAACATGGGAACAATATGTTTCTACAGAAGCCGCTGAGACAAAAAAAAAACAAAAAAAACAAGCCACAGAGGCGAGATGTTTTCAGGCTTTTTTTGTAACTCCAAAAGCTACCTTTTAGTTTAAATGTTTTACGACACTATTAAAAAGAGCTGTTGAGCACATATGTTTCTGCAAGGGTTAATCAGCAGAGCAAGCAATGTATCATAACCAAGATGTCTTATTGGCCTTTACGCGTATCAAAGTGGTTGTGTTGTATCCACACACCTTCCCAACACCATTTCAATTTCAGCCACAATAATTCTTCGGATTGCGCCTCGCATTTCACGCATGATTTCAGTTTTCTCCTCGCATTTGTGGTGGAGCGCATGTGTTTGCTTACACAATTTGCGTTAATGGCTCTGGAGACGCCTTTTACCGTGACTCGGACAGACATAATCTGGAGGAAGTTGCTTTGTAAAACCAGCTCGACCATGTTTCACAGATGACTTAACTGTGCTTCACCTTGATAGTATTAGACTTTATCTGTCTTGAAGTGGGGGATTACCCTGCTGTAAATGCTTGTTCCTGCACCTTTTACTGATAAAAACATAGCACTTACGTCTTGCTGTTTTCTTTTTCAGTCTTATTCAAAGCAACCTGCGGCAGCTGATCAGCAACATTCAAAGCAACTGAGCATAATATTAAGTGATCTAAGAGTCCTGCAGAAACGACCGAGTTGCACACGACAGTGATTTCAGGACGCATCCATCTGATGTGCTCTGCATCAAAGCTGATGGCAAGATGATCTTTTTGGAGGTGCACTCTCTTGTTCTAATAAGAAAAATATTATTTTAAAAAAAATGTCTGTGAACACTTTTATAAGACTACTGTGGCTTCCAAGGACCATTAGACCAAACCAGTTCCTCACAATCTTGAAAACTCAAATGAAAGGCAAGACAAAAAATAAAAACTCTATCTGAGATTTAAAAAAAAAAAAAATGCAAATGTAGCTATGCAACTATACGGTGAAGAAAATAGTGTTTCAATCATTCCATTTGTTAGAGGAAATACGGTCTGTCAAGTGCTGTGCAGTCTGTGTTGAATATTTTGTCTGTGCACATTAAAAATAAATGCAAAACTAATACATTTTATCATGCGAGCTTTGTTTATTTATTTTGGATTAAAGTGTTTGAACAAGATGTGATTAAAGAAATGTATTATACTCTAATCACAAAAAACATAATAACTTGAGTGTGAGCAAGTTTATTGGACAAATACGCACACACACACACACACACACACACACCCCACACCCAGCAATGAGAAGCAGGGGCCCCTTAATGGACCAAGAACCAAAGCTTCATGCCGTCAAACTTTTTTGAATTAAAGCCCTTCAACAGCATCCTTCTGAAAGGAATCAGGGAGGAGGCGGCAAGAAAGCTGCTGCAGAACCAGATTAACTTTTAAAGTGGTTTACTGAGAGGTGACCTTATGTGTCAAAGGTGGGGTGTAAAGTTAGGCTGACCGTGACATTTATGGGTCACATGTGCCGTAATTCAATAAAGAACCCTTTGTCTTCTGCGGTGTATTGATGGAGATGTCACAGAAAACATGAGACCACATATCGCAAGGGAAGAAGGAAGAAAAAAAAACAGATTATATAAGAATAAAACCCTCTGTATGTAATTTATGGCAAGTGCAGCCGATCTCCCTTTTATAGAAGGTCCGAAAAGGATCGTGAATGTGATGGTTTGGAAAACCAGCAGTCACGTCTGCCACCATGTGTGGCAACGGCACAAAAACAGAGGAAGCAACGTAACCTTTTGAGCTGTGTCACCTTGCCGCTGATCACACAGCTGTGATACACAGCGCTGGGAAAGGAAAGCTGCCCTTTAACATGCTGTCTTGATTGACTGGCTCTGAAGCCTCCTCATAGACAGAATATTAACTCAATCCCTGATCTCTATCTGCTACACCATCAATGCAGCTCCTTCTTTAAAAGAGCTTGCTTATTAGAGGAGATTAACACCCTGTAATGTTGTCATGTTAATGGCTGGTGTGCCATGCAAGCTTTAATAATATGCATTATGATCACTGACACCGTAAGCTTTGCTGTGCACGCATGAGGAAGACAACGCAACCATTGTTTCCCTGTGGCTACTTTTAGACTTCACTTAATTAAAAACCAAACACAGAACTGGAAACAAGCTTGCAAAGAAAAAGAAATGTCAATCAAGCTGCCATTAGTTTGTCTTCCTCAACTCTTAAGAGGAGCAGCGTGATCCAGAGAACAGGTTTACATAGAATCAGCCCTGTCAAATTACTATTAAGACCCTTTTTTAATGTCATTTCTGCATATTAATTTGAGCGTCAACGGTCACTTTGAGTCACACCTCTTCCTGTCCTTGAGCCGCCTCAGGACGGTAACGAATTAAGGGGGTCCGGTCCTGAAGCTGGCCAAAGTCATGTTCATCAGAAGCCAGCAGTCGAGGAAGTGAAGAAAACACCTAACCCCGCTTGTCAGGATCAAAAAGTCAGTCGCCCCCAAGTTGTAAATTCATCTGTGAGATCATTCTTAATTGGCATGGGTTCATAATTATATGCTACAGCCTGTATAGGATGAAAGCTACTTTGTGAGGTATGAATGAAACTTGGTTGGTGTATGAAGCGGCTTCAGCCTCCTGGTTCCTTTCCGGTCGTACAGCACCACTCTGTGCCTTGAACCGGGCATGACAGCAGCTAGAGGCGGTGCCGTGTGTGCTGACCTGCTGCATGCATGCACTGAGAGCTGAGTAGGATCGGCATTTTGCTAATCTTCTTGCTTCCAGGGGTCTCGGGGGGGGGGGGGTTATTGAATATATAGAAACAATGCAAGTGTAGTCTTCCAGATGTTGAGGCGCGAGTCCTTTCAAATGCTTGGATCAAGACTACTGTTATTCTTTTTCTTTCTTTTTCACCCTCCATCCAGAGCAGAGGTTCTGGATTGGCTGAGAGTCAACACGAGCACTAAGTGAAGCTGAATCAAGCTTTTGTTTTGTTTTGTTTTTTTAAACACTTGGAACAATTAAATTAACAAAATCAGAAAATAAATGCAAGGAAATAAATCTTTCTGTGATTTTATTTTTGGCCTTGCAGTAAACATGTTCATCTCCATATGCCATCTTTTCTACACAAGCATTACATTGCAAGTGAAAAAAAAAAAGAAAAAAAAAGATTTTTTTTCTTTTGCACTTAAGGTTAAGTTAGTCAGCTTTTTCATTGGATTCTGGGAAGATTACTATGCTGATGTGCAGGACAGATGATAATTTCTTGGAAACGTTTCTGATTTTTGAAGAAGAAATATTAAAAACTATAGAGGATTAAAAAAGAAAAAAAAAAAAAACCCTCTCAAGCACCGCTATATTAATCCTCTCTGCGTGCTCTTTTATTTGTTTGACAAATGGCAAAAGTTGGAATAAAGCATAGAGACAGCACAAAAATAAATAAATAAAATAAACATTTTAATGATCATCTCTGGATGAAATTTATTTTCTTGCAGGAATCACCACAACTACTTCAAAAAAAAAAAAAAAGTAAAATGGAAAATTGTGACTGGACTTTCATTACTTAAGATTTTTGTTTTCAGCATGTTCAGCTTTAAACATACTAATTAAATATGCAGTAATATACATTCACTCTTAATGATCAATGCTTATTTTAATTAATTTAATTTTAATCTAATTGTTTGTTCATGGAAATGAACAGATCCGTGTGATATTTATCAAGAATAATAGGATACAGAACTTCTTTTTCTTCTCATGACTGCATTTTTTGTGTTTTTACATTAGTTGACTGATTTTTGTAATGTTATATGTTTTATAGCTTAATCTACTCAAATAGTTTTAGTCCTGGTTTAATATTTGTTAAAAAGGTAAGTTAAACAATTCTATGTGCTTTCTAAACCAGAATAATTTCAGTCACATTCAATGAAATTGAGCAGTTCTCAGTTGTTTTTGTTCCAAGACAGTAGACTTGACTCCATCCAGAAATTACTTACCCGACCTTTTTTTTAAAAAAGAGAAAACAATTTGTTGTTTTCTTTTCTTCCCTGTGTCAAGTAACTTTACTTAATTATATAAAGAGTTAAGCATTATTTGGTTGTTGTTGTTTTTTTAAATCCCTGTTAATGTACAGTTCTCCCACAGGAAGTGACTGGGTAATGGGCCATGTTGCCCTCTGTGCTGGTATTAGAACTGATTCAACTGATTTAGCAAGATCTTACGAGAACATTTGCTGCAGTGCAGGTTTCATACCTCCACTGAGAGAAAACAATAGCCAAAGATACTTTCATGAGCAGAATAAATCTGATTCATTCAGTTCTAAGTGACTGATTAGTAGGATTTCTTAGTTTTAAAGGTTAAATGTTGGCATTGTTTGAAAAAAGATTTCCAAACTCTCTGAACACCATGGTTTATTAGAACCCTCTTGTCTCTATTGTCTATCTGAACATAACGGACTGTTCTGTTGATCACTCCAAAAAAAAATTAAAAATATAAATAATAATAATGATATTGCCAGTCCCTCTGAGGGTGCAGTAAAATTTCAGCAATCCATCATCCACGGCGTATTAATCACAGACCAGCTGTCATCCTCGTTCAGAATTAGCTTTGCAGAATAGATCGCCTCTTAAGATAATCGCTTTTTCATCACAAGCAATGTGACGCGTGACCAATTCAGACGTGGATATGAGTCTAACAAAAGGCAGATGTGCTCTGATTAAGTCTATTTGTTCGACTGCATGCGCTGCAGAATGTCTTCCAGTAGGATAATGCTTTTGTCACAACTGTTTTCTTTACCCCATGATATAATGGTGTATTTAAGGTCAGTTAAGCATCCTTCAGAGCAGCTGCACTCACACCAGGCAGCAGAGGAAAAATAAATCAATCGGATTTGGGGACAAAGATGATGTTTATCTGAGTGCAACACCTTTTTTTTTTTGACAAAGGAAGAAATGGCAAAGGTCAGACCTTGTGGGAAAATGAAAAAGAAAGGGGGAAAAATCCAGGTTGAGCTCTCTGGGTAGTGTTTTCCCTTTAGTGAGTGTGCTGTACTTGAAGGTTAAATCCACTGAGATTTGTCAAACTGACAAACATCCTCTCTCTTCCTTACAGTCACACTTATGTGGACGTAGACCATCTCCCTTAGCAACATTCCCTCAGAAAAGACTATAGGAATAATCTCAAAATATGTCAGTTTGTATGATAGGCACTTGCTAACAGATTATCCTCTCATGAATGATGCGTAAGCTCAAAGTGGCAAAAATTAGAGCCAGAGAAGCCTCCAGACATGTAGGTTTGAATCTGACAAGGTTATTTCAGTATGCATCACAGAAACGTATACATTTGTTGTGAGGAGCTACAAGTGCAACTGTGATTCCTGACATGATGCTGCCATCCAGTGGTGGGATCCATTAAGACAGATTCAGAGAGCTTCAAAAGCCTGTTAAAGTGATTCAAGACACTGACACACTGTTGGCATTTCTTTAATAAACATTTGCCAAAGGAGAAGGGAGGGGGGACAAATCATTTTAGTACAAAAAAAAAATAAGAAGTTTCCTTTTTGAATTTGATTTTTGTTTTTTTTGCTCATGACTGTACAACACTTATAGCCAAAAATGTGTGAAATTCAAAAGTGAAAACAGCTTTTTCTCGATGATGCAAGATGAGATTTGCTGCAGTCGTTCAAGTGCCATCGGTCTTTAAACCTCAAATAGCTCCCTGTGCTGATGCCTAATCCATCAGCCCAACCAAATGAGCCATTAGTCTCATTATAATCTTGGTCATTTAAAAAGAAAACAAAAAAAAAAAGTCTAAACAAGTCCAGTCGTGTTCCTGACTGTGCAGATGTTACACATCCATTTCCTTTCATAGCCAAAATAGTTTGTCTACTTAAGTCAGTAGTTCAAAACATTAATACTACTCTGTCATGGAACATTACAGGAAGGCTAAGGTGGAGATTTAAAATTTACCTAGCCTGACAATATACACCCAAAAAGATAAAAGTTTAATTTAAAAGACAGCAGAATAGATTACAAAAAAAAAATAATAATACGAAAATGGTATGAGCAATAAAAAGCTCCTCTGGTGTTACTCAGCTGTCCTTCTGCAATATATTCCAGATTGAGGAAAAAATACAATGCCTGACACAGATTTAAGTTATCAAAACTGAATGTGCATCTCCAGATCTTTCTAATCTGGCCTTAAGAGGCTTTAGTTTAAAAACAGTCTTCTAGCCTTTCATCTTCTGCTGCATTTAAACTTTACAGTCTTTCAGAAAGGCAATCCTCGTCCTCTGATTGTTGACGTTGAGTTCACATGTGGAACAAAGCCGAGGGGTAGTGGTGGAGCCCCTACTTGGGAAGGGGAGCCCCAGGGCTGTCCTGGTGCCGGGATGGGTGGGGGAGGTGGTACAACATCCTTCCTAGCCATGGTGTGGTTGTATAGGTGGATGGCGTTGGGGTTGGGCTGTCCCTCCACAGGTAAAGGGCTGTGATTGTACTCAAATCGGTGGTCCTTGTCCCCAGCGAACACCATGCTACTGGGTCCAGAGGTAGCTGGTGCTCCTCCTGGAGGGAAAGGGTCTGGGTGGGTCAGTGGGAGAACACCAGGTCCCGCTGAGGAGCTGGCCGCCTGGCCGGGCCCGCTGAACACTTCTCTGAGAGAGTGAGGCAGCAGCCCTCCGCTCAACATGTGACCCATGTAGCTGTCTGCAAACCCTGCGGGGGTAAAAGGTGGGGGAGGTGGGTGGCTGTATTCACCCCCATATCCTGAACCCTCTGTGGAAGGGAGAGGTGGGTAGTCTGGCTCTGGAGGTCTCCCCCCATCACCTCCACTTGCGGGAGCGATAGGGGGAGCGTGGCCTGTCTTGGGCTCAGGCGGTGGCTGCCGGTAGTCCAGGTCGGCGTGAGGGGGGGGCTCTGGGGGCTCAGGTGGTCTCTGGTCTGGGGGAAGGATGGACACTCCTCTTACCTCTGACACTGAAATGATAATTATAGAGTAGTGCTATGAGTAGGAGGCCGACTTCCATCACAGTGACTTCTTTTTTCTTTCAAACAAATTGTGAAACTATTTGAAGTTCTAATTTTTTTTTTTTTTTGGTGAAGTGAATTTCTTTGAGTTCTAGTAAATTATAGCAGACAATTTTTGACTTGAGTGACGATTTAATAGTCTGAAAATAATTACATTTCATTTTTCTTAGTATACATTTCCTCAACTTTTATTTACTGTATTGGTTTCCAGTCCAGATACTTTGCACACCACTGAACAATATTTATTACTTTTGGACGTTTGTGTCGGAGGCTCACCTGGAGAGACTGGGCTGGGCTCTGGAGGCTGTTTGACCTCCGGGAGTAGAAGCGGCGCTGCTGGTGCTGCAACTCCGGCAGGGTTGGTGCTCTCTGCTCCTTCTCCACTTTCACTTGCTTCCTGCCTCTGAGCCTGTTGAGCCTGAAGGAGCTGAGCGAGCAGCATGGTCATGGCCGTCTGTGTGGCAGCTGCAGCTTCGCCTTCTGGAATACTCGACGGTGCAGATGGAGGAGGTGAGGGGGGCTTGGGCATCGGAGGTGTACGGGGAACTCCTGCCGGGGCTGTTGGCTGGGGAGGCTTGGTGGGCGCAGCCTGAGGCGGGAGCTCAGGTGGCTCAGAGGGAGCTAAGGCTTTAGTGAGCTGCTGTAATGTCTCCTGGTTGACCTTTGTGCTCATTGACTGGACAAACTGGGCTGTGCTCATTGCACTTTTGGGCTGGCCAAGGAGGTTCAGAAGCACTGCCAGCTGCTCCTGGGTGAGCTGTGAGTTTGGGCCCTTCGAGTCTGTAAAGACACCTCCAAAAATTAGCAAACTAGGTTTGACATTAATGCAAAAGAACCTTTCAATACCCTCTTGCTGTCTCTATGCGTCACACTCGTGTTCTTGCAGGCTCTTGTTCATTCTGCTGCTCACGGATGAGTAGTCAGCTACAACATCTACTGGCGAAATTAGCTGCTGATAAACAAGTGCGGAAAGTCTAACATACAAAGTAATAATGGTTTGTTCAAAAAGGTTGGATTAATTCTTTCTAGGCATTTCTTTTCTGAAAAGACCTTAAAAGGTTTTTGAAAAGTTAAAATCTGGTTGTAACAGTGTAACCCGAGTGTTTCTGCCGCTATAAGTTTTTTATTTTTTGTTTTTAAGTGAGCTGAAAAGCTGTTACTGTGGTGGATTGCCCATGTATATTATTAATGCTAAATAGGAAACCCTGTATATAATCTCTGAACATGACCTGACAAAGTGAAACAAATCTAAAGTATTTAATGACCTGACTACACACCTGCCAACATGTAGGAACGCATGTCTACACATTTAAAAACGTGTTAGAAAGGAAGTGACTGCTGAAGCTTTAATGAGCTTGAACAAATGTGTTAAGCATGCAAAGGCAGGAAAAGATCATTTAGTTTTTTGTTTTTTTAATTAAACTGGTGTGCAAGCCAATTAGCCAATTCTGGAAGGATAATTACTTAGACTTGGGTATCTGTCTCCATATTGTTAAAAGAAAACTGCATAAAGTCACTGATTCTCTCAGCCTCATTAATACCAGGGTGAAGTGTCCCCAATGTTTGTTTCTAGTCTCCATTAGCTTAAACTCACCAAGAAGCGCAGAGGCAGCTGCATTCTGGGCTTTGATGGCTCCAGGGGCAGAGAAGCCCTGGGGGGTGTTACTACGGCTGTCGTCAAGGCCCAGCTCTTTGCGGGGCGCTTTAGGAGCCACCAGTTCTTCTGGCATCTGCTTCTGCCGTCGACGCTTCTTACTCCACAGCTCATGACAGTCTTGCCAAAGTGGAAGGCTACAGAGGTAGAAGACGTGACAATGGTGAGAGAGGATTGTGACAATCGTGTTTACACACCAAAAGGATAAGCAGGGCCTTAAACATACTCTGGTGGAGGCATTTTATCGGGATCCACGTCCTTCAGAAACTCGCTGCCCAACGCTTGTTCTGCTGTGCAGCGTTTGCTGGGGTCCAAATTTAGCATGTGATCAAAGAGGTCCAGGGCAGCCGGTGGGATGCTGCAGAACAGGAGATGCAGAAGATTATAAGTAGTAAAATGACACAAAAATGGTCAGTTGACATCAAAGTGCAAAGACGAAACACATTAAATTAACTTACAAAGCAAACTCCTCCCGTAGGCGTCTCCGGTATTGCTTCTTTGGTTTCATGGTGTTGAAGAAGGGAAGCTTTATTACATCTGGCCAAACAGCTGGACAGGGACTGCCACATATTCGGCTAGAAAAAACAAACAAAAAAAAGACACTAATTTGTTTGACCTCAATGCAACAAATGTTAACAAGGGAAGCAACAGATTTGCATCATCATTGTCTCCATTAGATCTATTTTCTTCACTGCTTGTGTCTCATAAGTCAATGAATGAGCATGCAAATGGTGAGCTGTTGTTCCCACTTTAAACCTCAAAGCAAAATCTGTGCAAACTTTCAGGATTTTCAGCTACAAAGGCAAAGTATCTCCACTAAATTAGCTGTAACTTAATCCTGATCTCAATCTGACAAAAAGACCGATAGAAATGGAGCCCAGTTGAAGCACATCATGTGGCCAAGTGAAATTATAGTCAAGTGAAACTACCACTTGGGAAATTACCGCTTCTGTTCTTCCCGTTTTATTTGGCAGAAAGCTCTTCTTGGCCTTTGGTTTTGGTTCTAGTAGCCGTACCAATATGTGGGAACTGAACTGACACCTACCTGATGAGCTCCAACTGTGCAAGCTCCTGGTTGGCTTGAAATATGGGTTTCTTTGTGAACAGTTCTCCAAGAATGCATCTGTGACAGACAAAACGAGACACAATATTTGAACAAGGAAGAATCAAATCTAAATAAATAGATAAAAAGAAAGTGTTAAATCATCATCCCTGCTCTTACCCGCAGCTCCACACGTCAATAGCAGGTGTGTACCTCTCTTCTCCCAGGAGCAACTCTGGGGGGCGGTACCACAGGGTGATCACTTTGTTGGTGTATGGTCGGCTGAAAATGACAACGTCCACTTTTAAGCACCATAATCACAAACGGCAATCAGCTCAGATACATAACAACCTTTTGCAAAGGCCATATAGACACTTGTGTTACTTTTCTTCTTCTTAAACTTTTTTTTATTTTAGTTTTGCTAAGTTACTGCTACAACTCTGAAATCATAAAGTATTTTTTAATTCAAATTCACAAGTGAGATAATTCCACAAAAACACACAGGACTTGCCTTTCTTCAGAGTTATACAGCCGAGCAAGACCAAAGTCCGCGAGCTTTATTTGACCTCTGATTAGGAAGGAAAAACAAAGATTAGAGCAAGTTGGGAAACATCCCTGAGAATGTAACAAAACAGAACTACTTCTGGTGAATAGTTAAATTAATAAGAAAAAAATAAAGAACACAGCAGTCTCACTTGTTATTGAGTAGAATATTAGAGCACTTGATATCCCTGTGCAGAAAGTTTTTCTTATGGCAGTAATCCAGGCCCTCCAGCAACTGTCGCATGAAAGACTTTATGTGGCTTTCGTTAAAATGGACCAGGCCCGACTCCAGTAGACCCATCAGGTCATGGTCCATGTATTCAAATACCAGGTAGAAAGCACCTAAGAAAGAACGAGGTTTAGTCAACTTAATAATAGTTTGGTTTTTTTTTTAAGTGATCCTCAGGACCATTTCACACATCATTTAATGTCAAGAAAATGTGTATGTCACCTTTATCATTCTTAAAGTCCAGAGCATCCTCCTTGTCGGTGACGATCTCCTTCATGTTTATGATGCTTTTGTGGTTGAGCTGTCGCAAAATCTTAATCTCTCTGATGGCGGTGATTGGGAAGCCCTCCTTTTCATTGTCCAGTCGAACTTTCTTCAAAGCCACCATTTCCGCTAAGATAATTATTAAGTCAATCATTAGAAACAGACCCATGTATACAAAACTGTCAACTTGTAATTAAGATGGGGTGGGGGGGCATTACGAAAAAACAAAGCTAACTGATTAGAGAAATGTTAGAGAACAATAAATCATCTTAAAACGTACCGGTGTCTTTGTCTTTAGCCTTGTACACTTGACCGTAGGTGCCTTCTCCTGTGATACCAATAATCTCAAACTTGTCCACGCAACGCTTTCCCCAGTCTATCTCAATTTCTTTAATCTCACCATATCTTGGGCCGCAAATTCTGTGAATTACAAGAAACCATATCAAAATGACACAAAGCCAATATCTAGTGTGCAGCAGTGGATAAGTTTCAGAAGTATGGGATTTGTGACATACTTGGGTCTTCGACGAAGAGTTTGGGACTTTTTGTCTTCAGGGGGGCTGTGTGGTGAGGACACACCACTAGGAGGCTCAGGAGGCAGAGGCAAGTCTGTCAGAAGCTGACGGGCCCTTTTCTCCGACTTCTTCTTCCCCGAGACTGAGCCGTCCTTCAAGCTGCAAAGATTGGAAGAGAAATGAGATAAGTAGAATAAAAAAACAATTATCAAGAATGAGCCATGCACAAAAATGCATTAAAGGCAGAATATCTGCAATCCCATGAGGGAAGTACATACACACCTTTCCCCTTTGTCTGTGGGTTCAGCAATTGTTTGTGGCAACGGTAATGACGGAAGTGTGGAGATAACTGGACCAGTGATTTTTTCCTTGTCTTTGCTCTGTCCAGATGCTGGTGCTTTCCCCTTGTCCCGGTGTACAGAGTCATCCTTGCCCTTTCCGTCTCTGTCCCTGCTGGTCTGCTGCTCGGTGGTCCTCTTGGATGTTTTGTCTGCAGGGGACTGAGGCTGGCTGGAAGTGGGGGTTCTGGGTCCCTTCTCCGGCTGGGGTGGAGAGGGAGGGCGCCCCTTCCTGGATGTGTGATTTGATTTTGGGCTGGGCTGATGAGCAGATGAGGAACCCTTGGTTGGAGTTGATGTGTTGCTGGGGTTCTTGGCCTTGGCAGCTGCTTCTGCAGCTTTAGCCTTTTTTTGCTTACTGAGCTCAGCAGCAAGGCTGGATTTAAAAGTGAGCGTGCTCGGTGAAAGACTGGAAGGGCGACTGCGGGAACGAGAGTGGCGGTGACGGCTGTGGGAACGTGAATGTCTTGAAGTTGAATATGGACTTCTGCTACGTGATCTAGCAGATCGCCTGGAGAGGACCAGAATACCATTTTAGAATGTGCCATGAACAAGAAATGACTAAGCTATGCATTATGGTCAGTCTACTAACTGTCTGGGAATCTCAAACATGAGGCAAATTCTTTTCAACACAAAAAGAATCCAAATGTCATGATGATAATAGTTATTTTTGACAGGCAAAGTATAAATATAGGGCTTGACATGAACCATAAACACAGCTAAATATCCAATAAATATGGTAATACTATATCGCCGTCTGATAAGATTTCATGTTCTTTAATTATCATTGTCTGTCACAACTGAAGCAGTACTGGTTTATATTATCAATAACAAATTCACCAGGACATTTGAGCACACCCAATGTTTCACTATGAGTACTCACCTGACATCAGGACTTGGGCTCAGGGACTTCCTGTATGGACTTCGCGATTTCTTGCGATTTCCATAAGGACTTGAGACAAAATCTCCTTGTTCATATGGACTGTGTCTGCCATAACTCGGTGACTTGCGCCAGTTTGCTGGGCTCACAGGGGATCGCTTCCTCTTGTTGCTTGAGTATGAACTGGGTGACTTTGGCACACCGTAAGTCCCATACGCGTCCACATCCCGGTTGTAGTATGTGGAACTGGGGGACAGTCTTTTACTCCCATACGGTGGACTTCGTCTAGATATCAGCTGGTTATATCCACCGGGAGACTGATAGCTATAAGAATATGATGTCCCATAGGGACTTTCTGCTTTATAACCAGGACTTCTCCTGTATGCCCTGAGGTCTTCACGGTCATCTCTGTAAGATAGTGTTGCATCTCTGTATGCAGAAGGTGGCTCTTTATCAGATCTCGTTTTACTTCTGTGCCTTTTTGAATTCCTTTTGTCTGCAGATTGCGATGACTGAGATGTAGATGATCTTTTACCGTTTCTGTCACTGCTCCTCATAGTGTCTCTGGGGTTTCTTCCTCCACTCCTGACTTTTGAGGAGTCTCTCTCTCGACTCTGACGGTCTTTTTTCCTGCCCGGCTCCTTGTCTTGCTTGCTCTTCTTAGGTGGCCCTCTCGATTGTTCGTCCTTGCTGACACACACCGCCTCCCGGTCTCTCGGATGAGCTCTGTCCGGAGATGATGGCCCGTTATATTCACCGAAGTCGACGTCGCTGAGCCGATCTACTGACAGGCGGTCAAGACGGGGGTCCGGCTTGGGAGAGGGGCTCCCAGAAAACCGCTCCGACTGCGAGCTTACGTCGTCATACTCTACCAATGTCCGAAGTTCGAGCTCTTTTTCAAAAGCGCCTTTCCGATCTCCGCCGAGGTCTCCTGTTGTAGCGGCATGCCACAGGTTTCTCTCCTTGGGCTGCCTGCGTTTCTTTCTCCTGGAAGCCGACGAGCGCCTCTTGTCGCGGTGTTTCTCCCGCTGAGCAGCACCGCTCCCCGGCTTACTCCGCCTGCTCTGCCTGTTAGCATTGTGCTGTGCTGAGGGGCTCCGTCCCCGACCCTCACGAAGCACCTCGGAATTGGGCATTGATCTTCCAAATAATAAAGGCTGAAGCCAAGCTGAGAACAATAACACGACGTCTTCTTCTCCTTCCTTTTTTTTTTTTTTTTAAAGTCGAAACTATGTCCCCTGCCTTGTAGTGAAACAAAACATTGGGCTCGCTGTGTGACAGGCTACTTAGCTACTTGACTTCACGTCAAATTCACATTTACACACATAACGAAGCTCGGTGCCGAAGGATTCTGTCACAACTTACTTCTGTTGTTGCTCTGAGCATAAGTTAGTGGACCAGTCAATACTCCACCATTGTTTTCCAGAAAGGACATCTCGCAGATCTGATAGCTAATGCTAGTCGGTTTAACTGCTCAGCTGCACAGGCCCGGAGCCACTCCGCCTCTAAAAGCCACTTCTTCTGCAAAAACAGGGAACACGTCCGTCCAAACGTTGCGACTCCATTCAGCAGGTGAAGGTAAAACGCACGTTAAAAACACCCCGTCGTCCCCTGAAGAACTTATTGTCTTCCATCGCAACTCCAAAATACAACAAGGAAGTGAACACCACACGAGTTAGCTCCCCCCGCTAGCCACTTAGCTTTCTTTTTCTCAGCACCGAGTTCAACTCCAACAACGCCGCTTCACAGACACGTCCGCCGGGGCGCTGCTCTGTTCGTTAACAACATTACTGAAAAATAAATAAATAAAGAAGAAGAAGAAGAAGAAAATCAGCAGACGTCCCGCTGCGTACAGTTATCAAATAGAAAAAAGAAAAGAAAAATCGCTGAACGTAATTGGAAATATCATAACTTTGTTCGTCACGGTACAGTTCGACTGGGCCCAGACAGCTTTCAAACTACAGGCCTCGTGCGTCAAAACCAGCCAATGGCCTCCGCGGGCGTAATCCAGGTCAGGCGTGACGTCACAGCAAAGGGAAACCCTCACCTTCAGAATAGAACATAAAAAAAACAAGCCATACAAAAAAACAAACATAAAAAGGGATGTTATTTCTTCTCATTGAACATTTTTTTCAAAACTGAACATACTGTAGATACACAGAGGCATTCCATATAAAATCCTCACGAAAAGTGAATTAATAAGTGACACAAAGGAAAAAAAAAGTAAATCTAAAGCAATGTTAAGTATACTGTAAAAAAGAACATGCATATGAGAGAGAGAGAGAGTACATATATATATATATATATATATATATATATATATATGTATATATCTAAGTACACTACATAGGTATATATGGTATATTTAAGTGGGTCGTCCAATAACACACAAGGGTCACAAGAAACACTGGTTCATCAAAATGAGAAGACCAAAATATTTTTAACCCAACCAGAAGATTTACTCTTCAATCACTTAAATTTACTTAGTCCCTCAGATTGTAAAAAAATATCTTGAATAATATAAATTCTTAAAAAAGTTGCCAGTTTTATATTCCTGAATATTGAACACTCATAAAGATATGTAAAACGACTCCCTCTACCCTTATTTACAATTGAAATAAAATCTCTTAAGTCTCTCAAACTTATCCAAAAAAAAAAGAATCAAAGACACCTTAATTTTTATATAGCTGTTTTTATCTGCAACAGAGTTGGGAGAGACTGTCAGAG
>JBAMYA010111785.1:0-19233 GCA_037176975.1 Arrhamphus sclerolepis
GTGAGCTGGGATAGGCTCCAGCAGACCCCCGTGACCCTGAACAGGACATAGCGGGTACAGATAATGGATGGATGGAATTGAATTGAATTGGATGGATGGATGGGTGGGTGGATGGATGGATGGGTGAATGGATGGATGGATGGGATTTATTGGCTCCACTATCGTACTAAACTGGACATGAAAATGAACCCCTTTTGTTTCAGTTCAGCAAATATCATTAAAGTTATGGAATGAATACTGCATGTTAGCTATTTAGATTTACTGCTTGCTTTCAGCTAGCAGGCAGTAAATCTAGTGGCACAACTCTGCTACTCAGGGTTAATCCAGTCAACAGAACACACACACAACACATACATTAAGCTTGGATTTATATGGTTACTGTTTCAGTAACACTGAGTTCTGGGATTTTGGTGGCACCACTGGCCCCAGCTCATCTCTGTCTGTCACCAAGCTCACCAGAGGAACAGGTGCTGCCTCTTTCTGTGCTTTTAGGAGGTTGAGATGGTAAATCTGTGAAGCGCTGCATCTGTCAGGGTGCACATCCTCATAATCGACATCTCCCACTCGCCGTGTTGCCACAAAAGGTTCTTGCCACTTGGCAAATAATTCAGAGGAAGAGAGCAGGACAATGACTTGATGAAAACTGCCGCAGCTGCCACCATGTTCTAAAGACATTCTTGATACTCTTGTGCCTGGACCAAATACTCCTGTGAAAATTGCCCAAGTGAATGGAGTTTTGCTCTCAGGTCCAAGACGTCTTGAACCACATTTCTGCTTGCACTTTCTTTAATGAGGTCCAAGACTCTACATGGTTTTCTGCCTAATGGCAGGTCAAAGTGAGGAAATCCTGCAGAGGTGTGGGGTACCCCCTGTACTGCAAACAACAGGGTCCAGCCATTTATCCCAATGAGGTTTATCCTCGTGAATAAATGCAGAAATCAAAGACTTAAAAGTCTTATCCTGCTCCACCAATCCATCAGTCTAAGGGTTCTTTACGTGTCCAAGACCTGAGTGATGTGCCCTGGTCAATCAGAATCTCTTTTGGGGATTACAAGTTGGGAGATGACAATTGCATACTCCTGGCCAATTAACTCGAGCCACTATCCAGTGGAGCATTTTTTTGTCATAACCAACCATCTGCTTGTCGTGAGTCGGCGAGAAAATTATTTTTGCCACCAACAACTGAATGTTTTCAGAACCTGCCTGGATGTCACAACTCACCTATAAACTCACCTATAAAGCATCCTTTATTTAACCAGGTGTGAGTCTTTTTCAAGAGAGACAAGGCCAAGAAGGCAGCAGTTAGTTAAAAAGACATCAGACAAAACAAAGCAACAATCAACACTGTCAGAATAAATCAAATAAAACAATTACATCCATCAAGGGAACTTTTTTCTTTGCCCCGCAAAACTTATATTCACCCAAAGTTATGAGTTTTGTCGATTTCATGTCCATTTGAAAATGGTTAGTGATCAGTGTTATGTTTAATCCTGTTTGTTTGACAGTCAGATAGTGCTTCAATGCTTCAACACATCTACAATCACGTGACCACTCCGAGCGAGGCCTCATTACATCACATTGCACGTTGAGCTGGTCAAGCTGCTTGGCGCATATTTTGAAGGGCTGAGGCATTTCAATCAATTTCTCAAGGCATTAAAAGGGGTCCGATTCACTGGGACACCTGTGGGTGGTGATTCAGGCTTCACTTCTGGCAGTACAGTGTGTCATTCTTGAAGCAACTGTCTCAAAGTGGTCCACTGCTTCATGAAACTTCGGTTTCACCATCACTAACGATCAACAACCTTGGTCCCAGCATGCTTCTCCCAAATAGAGAGACATGATTAGCAAATCCACATTAGCCGTGCCAGTCAGTCTCTCATTGGTGCTGTTCCTGTCGCCGCTGCTTCACATCTCCCCCTGCAGCTGAAGTAAGAAGAAACCAACACCAGTTTGCAGTGATAACTAATAAATAATATAATATCTATTAAATTCCTGAAGTTCTTTGTGGTCTTTTAAACAGTGCAAATATCAATGACTTGAAGGAATAAAAAGTAGGTTCTTCAGTCCTGCACCGTTTAGAGGTGTGGTAATACTGTGTGCTCAACATATAAAATGCAACTGCAGCAACTCCAAACACTTTGATGTTGGCAAAGTTGGGTGAGAACCGTAGCGTGAGCCACGTAGGTTAGTTCAATGATAAAGCATCGTAATATGAGCTGCTGCACACTCCTATGACTAATATAGATATGATGCTGTGAGCTGTACAGAGGAAACCCTAGGGTCCATATTTCACCTGCATGAGAAGACACTGCTGTGTCCAGTTGACAGACAGCAGTGATAAATATTGCTGGAAAAAAAAGGCCTTTGAAAAATACCATTTGGGGTTGAATATGAGCTCATTTTATCATGGATGATAGGATATGGCATGGGCTTGCATTTATCAAACTCACAAGAGTACAGTCTAATGAGCAGCCTTTGAAATAAAAAAGTAAAAAGATGCATTCATCAACCTACTTATACCAAAATACAGTTTAGCTGAAACATTTATGAAGAACTCTCAGGTGACCAAATGATTTATCACTTTAACGAAGGGGAAAGTGTTTCACCAAGATTCACCTCACAACTATTTTCTTGTTTGTTTGTTTTTACACATTGACGCAAGCAAACGTTATCCAGTTGGAAACTGTATGTAAATAAAGATGGCATACTACAACAAATAATTTATTCAACACAAGTAACTTAAAATACAAAATTCTTCTGTGGAAAAAGTGAGCGTGTCCTGGTCTCAGAAAAATATTATTACACCTTTAGTGAAAAAAAAAAAAAAAAGCTTCTTGTGGCCTTTTTCTGGATAGCCCACTGGTTTTGACCCTTTCTTTCTTATCTTCTATTTGGCCTTTTAAAGTAATTTCTTGTGAGATAAGCTGCCCTGTTGAGGATCTTTATCACACTGAAAGTTCCACCTTAAATGTTAAGCAAAGAGAACACTTTGCACACATATTTATTGATTCAAGTACATTAGATAAGCATGGACAAATCCTGCTAAAGAACATACTTCTTCTACTTTGTGCAAATATTCATTCATTCAACTTCCTCAAATCTTGACATTTCCACCATCGTGCTTCGTGGTCATGCAAGGCTCTCTCTCCTGTATTCTGTATTTAAGATGTTTTTGGTCTGCACCACTCGATGCCTGCTGTGACTGCAGCCAAACACTTCCACCTATGATGGCCTCTTCAGAGTGTGACTCAGCTGCAGGACACCAAATGAAATAAAGGTCTCCTAAATCCAAAGTTGATTACCAGACAAGGCTGAGTACAAAAATACCCTCATGACTGCAGACAAGGTAGACAAAAGTAAGAAAAAAAATAAAAACTGCCATTCAAAAGTTCAGATAAACTAGACCTTTTCAAAATAGTGAAAGTAAGTGACAAATGAGACAGTGATACAGTTTTTACTTCACATTAATCCAAACGACATTTTCTTTTCCTCTAATGCTCTTTTCAGACAACTGGGCTCGGTTTCCTGGCTCACCTCCAATGCGAGTCCATTACAGTACTTTTTACTTTCTCTTTCAGGGTATTAAAGAAAGAAAGAAAGCAAGACTTAATATCTTGTAGAACTACTTGTGTTTTCTTCTTTTTCCTCATGGGTTTCTCACATCATTGGGGAGGGATTTTTTGACCTCTCTTTATTGACATTCCTCCAGCTCACTGAGGTTTGTGGGAAATCTGTTTATGCGCAGCCTTCTTAAGGTTCTGCTTCAGCATCTCAATCATGTTGACTGGCCTATTTCCGGCGTTTGCAGCCACTCAGTTATAGATTTGCTTGAGTGGCTGGAATCATTGGCCTGTTGTACAAGCAAACTTCAACCAAACTTCAGCGGTCATACAGATTTCTTCGCATTTGACTAATTACTAGAGTCATTTTGTATTCAGAGGAGTTCATGGTTCACTCAGTGACTGCAAAGCTCCAAGGTCGTAGCTCAGAACAAGGCCAAATCTCTCACCACTGTGCTTCACAATCAGGAGCAGGTGTTTTTGTTGACGTGCTCTAGATGGTTTTGATCACACTTCTTAGGGCTTTGAATCATATGTGACATGTTAAAAATGATTAAAATATTTAAAAAGTGTTTCATACACAAGTTAAAACACACAGGTTTAAAAGGTTGATAGTAGAATTTATAAACAGTTAAAAACAAGAGTTAAAACGTATTCATATTTCATATTTAGTTTTGTTATGATTGTTTAAAAATATTGGTAATATAATACTAAAAGTATAAATACTATGTACACTATTTACAACTTCGTAAGAGTTCGATGGCTTGCAGATCGATTGCTTTTGGCCTGCAGAGAACTCTGTTTTGCTCTTGCGCAGAAAAGCATTGATGTTCTTTTGAATAACGTGAAATGAAGTAAAGACGTCGGCTGCATCTCTGTACTTCATTTAGCTCAAAAGCTACTACGTAGAGCAGAGGGCACAACAACTACACCTCCACTTCATCCTTATTAATCCACAAGAAACTGTTCTAGAAGTTTTTAGGTTCAATCAGGTGCAACTTTGCACAACCTAAGCCTGCCAGGTGCATTTGGAAGAGCCTGGGTTACGGCCTTCCAAAGAAGTCATACTTGGCATTTTTTAAAGGGGACCTATTATGCCCCTTTTTCAACAAGTTAGAATAGGTCTATGGGCTGTACCAAACATGTTCATGAAGGTCTTTGCATAAAATCACTCTCACATAAAGAAATCTCACCTGCTCTGTTCTTGACAGTTTCAATCCCTTTCAGAATATGTTGTTTAAGGACTCGGTCACTTTAATGTAAATAAGCTGTTGCTGGCCACACCCAACCTAGGCCTATTCCATGACCAGAGCACTCTGGGTAATGTAGTTTTTTTTGTGCAGTCACATTAAAAAAGTCAAGTGATGAGTGTGATCAGCGACCTTAGAGGTTTAACAAATGATCGAACTGTAGAAGACGCTCATCATCAGTGGTAACTGCAGCCCCTGCAGCCTCAATTAAGTGTGGAATAGAGCTGTAATTGGGCCTTAAAGGTTGGACCTGACCTAGCCTGAGCTCACTGCTCATTTATAGTGCAAGCCAGAGCACAAGCCCGGTCCAAGTAAAATGGTAGAAATTAAGCCCGACCTGACCAGAGCTGAATTGTGGAGCTGAGCTGTGGAACTCCACACCAGAACCAGCTCTGGTGTGGAGTTCCACAGCTCAGCTCCACGGGAAATGTACATTTACTTTGTATAACGCTGTAAAGCAAGGCTACGGCAGCTAACGTTCGCCTAGACTATGGGCTTTTACTTGATGGCAGCCTCCTTTGAGGATAACATAACTTTTAATTCAACTCTAGACAACATTTAAATGTTACTTTCAGAAATTATCCAGCTATAAAATGACTTGATTGGCTGTGTGCTGCTTTTGTGACTTGGAATCGAGAAAACCACTGCAAGCAGATGTAGGGCTAGCAGGGCTCCCGAAACCATAAAATTCATAATTTCACAAACTGAGGAGGTAGCTCTGACAAGTTCCCCATTTTTTCCAGTAAGACCTGGGTCGAAGAGAAACCGTATTAAAACCAGGACTTAATGCAGACTGTTAATGATGTCTTCTGTGCAACTAGGAAAATTGCTATTAACACACATTTTATGAAGCAATGGGCTGGAAATTTGTAGTGCATTAATTTTCTTAATTTAAAGTTTGTTTAGCTATAAATTAAAAAGACTTTCTTTTTTTTTTTTCAAGGGTACATTTCTGTCACCTACCAAAGCTGGCTGAGTTAAACCTTTACTGTAGGATCATTCAATAAGCTGTAGCTTCAGTTCAGCACATTGATCCAAGAGCGCTGATCTATTAGCCAGTCACCAGGGGCCAGGAAGTCTTTGTGGTCCCTAAAAACTCTTTCCATCTTGATCCATTTGTGGAGTCCGCCAGGAGTGCCAGTGCATCCATCATGTAGCATTGCGCATGAGTATCACCGCTGTGTTTATGTGTTTACTCAGCAATAGTACTGATTGCTATGCACCATGTCATCATTAATGCATCAATCAATGCTATCCACTTCTATAGAATATAATTTGAATATGGAAGTATGATATATGAACATGCTGAGTGCTTATGGAATAATAATGAGTCAGGAACACATCTCTGGTACCGCAGGCTTGGCTGTTTCTGATTAGCGGAGCTACAAGTCTGATCTGAACTGAGGTTAAATGTATTAGTTGCAGGGCTTCAATTTACCAACTCACCATCTGTGTCTCCAGTTTCATGCGCAAGTTCAAAGTTTGTGCACATTCTCCCGTGTTTCTTTTTATTCTTGGTTCATTTGTGGATTATAATCTTTGTGACATGTGCAACTTTCAGGCCCTGTTTTGTGCGTAATCAACGTTTATAAATGAGCCTCCAGAACTCCACCGCTTGTGTCAGAGCACGACCAGCACAGCTACACGACACTATTGGTGCGCTTTCTAATGACCCCATTTTACTGCGTGGGTATCTCTCAGCATATCAAACCCATCGAAACAATAAGGAACACAACCTGAAGCTTATATATGCAAAATGCACAGATAAATATGTTATAATTAAACATTTATTTTCACGTTTAAACCATGTGTTTTAAGGGTATATCTGCATATTGTGAAAATAATAGTCTGTATTAGATATTGGCTTTAGCAGTAATGTCGTCTCTTATCATGTCAGAGGTCCAGGTTTGAACTCTGGTTGCATTAGGAAGGGCATCTTGGGTAAACTTTGATCAATCATGTGCATGATCTCACTCTACTGTAGGGACCCTGAACAATAAGTTGTGAATGTTGTCAGAAAGTCAGAAAATGACAAGCAATATTTACTGTATTTCCTCTAACAAACAGTCTCTTCCTTATCGTAGTGCCCTCAAGAACTTGGGATGGGAACTCTATTGTGACTCCTTCCTGGGGCTGTTCAAACTGTCTCATCAAGGAAGCCTTGATGTCCAGGTACTTCAAGCAAAAATCACCAACTGGTTTTTGTTTTTCTGACTTGGGTGCGTTCTTATCTTCTTATCTTTTCACCATTTCTGCATCCTCCCTTTATCAACTTCAAACATCTTTACAGCAAAAGTGTTTGATATTTTTTCTCAGCAGTCTCAACAAATTCCAGTGCCTACGACTGCTTCTTGGATGGCATCTTTACAACTATTTCCCTTTCCTAATTGACTTGTCCCTAATTGCAGAAGTCAACTGTGAAACCATGCTATACAATTACTTATTAATGCAAAGATCTTGACTTTATAAGATAGATAGCGGGGCGTTTATTAGGAGAAATACTGTATGGGTCATCGTCATTCACACAACCTCTATGAGTGGATGGAGGCAGGAATATTTGTTTGTAAATATATGGAACTACTCACATTTTTATGAACACCAAAACATTTACTCGCAGTTTACGTTCAAATCCGTTCTGCTCATGTTTCATGGATGAGGCTCAGTGTGTTTAAAGGCTCGGCCAAAATGCAGACCTCATCTTGCTGGAAATGCCCACAAATCTTAGTGAACTAAAGCAACTAAAGCATAAATTCCTCCACAACACTGTGAGAAGCAGATAATGTTACACAGAAAACAATTACTTTAAATGATTACTGCTAAAGATGGCTCTACAAACTATTAAATCATTCTCAGTGTTTTCATCCTCACTGCTTTTGATGTTTGATTTAGTTTTCACACAATAAATGACATGGGGAAATGTGTCATCTGTTGCAGTTGATCTGAAGCTGCATTCAGCTCATTTTAAGAAGTAAAGTGAATGTGAATTTCTTCTATTTATGATACAGAAGGTTTAGAGCTGACACCGGGTATATTTTCTTTTTCACAAAGCTGCATATTATGAGTTCAGGTGCATCATTCATCATCGCCGTCTGTTTGCTTGTGAATGGCCAGGACAGCTTAAGTATCTCCCTGCTTTCCTGACATATGCGCTACAGCACAGAGCACGGCAGCACATGGCCTCAGGCAGCGCAGACGTCTAGTCGCCTCATACAAACTGCAGACTTCCTATCTGAGGAACAAAAACAAGTCCCTGACTGGATTTTGAGATAGAGGACAGGGTGAGGGAGCACCATCTCAAAACTTGTAAACGCTTTGAAAATACTAACAGAACTATAAAGAACCTCATCTGGGAGCAAGTGTGGCACTAAAGAAGTACAGGAAATCAAATCAGACTTCTACAGAGCGGCTCTCTGAATGTTTCTTTTTATGAGAATGATCGTAGGCTCATTAAGAGGAAAGCGAAACCATCTGAGTGGTTGCTGAACTGTATGCTCTCTACAAAAAAAAAAGAAAAAGAATGCAATGATGATGAAATAATAGCTAAATCAAGGATCTTTTTTTAGATTAATAATAATTCTGAGGTCTTTTTGACACACAGGGTAGATGTTGCTAAATTTGGTGTTTTTTGTTCTCATGTAGACTATTTTTCATAAAAGAATAATAACAACAACATTATTCCATTTGTGTGTCTGTTAAATTTTCTGTTTGTGGCTTTTTCAGTCATGCTATGGATGTTTTTATTTGGTTATGCATTCACACAAAGTCAGCTGTAGACGATACGCAGAAAGAACCTCGGACAGTTCTGTAGCTGTACCTTTCATGTCTCTGTTCTCCGTCCTCTGTGTCCCGTCTCCCTCCTTTTTTTCTTCCTTTACTTGGCTGACTTTGGGCAGGAGGGCCCTCCCCCATGATCCGGGTTCTGCTCAAGGTTTCTTCTCCAGAGGGAGTTTTTTCTTGCCGCTGTCAGGCTTTGCCATGTGCTCGGGGGTCATGATCTGGGTTTGTGTGAAGCACTTAGAGACAAGATGTGTTATAATGGGGGCTATATAAATGAAGTTGAATTGAACTGAAACAAATGTTCAGGTTTAGAATGACCAGTTAACCTAACACGGAGGTTTCTGGGTGGTGGGAAGAAACATCCACACAGAGAAGCTCCAGCCAGGATTTAAAAACAAGAACATACAGCAGCAGCGACAAACACAAAGACACTGATGATTTTAATGAATGATCCATGCAACATTTGATCAACATTCAACACAATGCACAATATTTGGTCATTTCAGTAATTCTGAGTGATCTATTCAAAACTGCAGAGTGCGAGGTGTTTAAGCAAACACATTTATGGTTTCAGCAGTCGTGACTGCTTTTACGCTGAAGAAGTTGCAGCTTTTACACTGAGCAATATGTTTTAATTTTACTTGAATTATTTGCTTACTTTAGAGTTTTTGACTTACTTCTTGGAAATAACAGAAACAAATCTTTTTACAAGCAAGACCAGTGCAGATAGTTGAATGTGGAATATTGAAATAAGGTTCATCTCCAGGTTTGTCACCACTGTAGTTTTGTGCATACATGCTTGCACATGAAACATCGTTACATTCCCACTAACCTTGACCTCCATTATCCTCTGAGACCTCTGTTTTGTGTTTGTTTTCCTCTCCATTCACATTCAGCCATGATCTCATCTGAGACCGAATACGAGTGAATTCTGTTCACTTCTTTGCTACTGCTGAAAGCGCTTAAACACGTGTTGGTTTATGGCTCAGATCAGGTGGGCTGGCATGTTCAGGTCCATTTGGTTGCAGTCTGTCTTCTTCCATGACGGAATATACCTGAATGTTTGCAGATGCCCCTGGAGGTGAAACTTTTTCAGCCACATGTACTAACTTTGCCTCTCAACTGTCGAAAGTTCAAGGCAGTCCGGTTTCATGGTTACAGAACTCTTAATGACGAATTCATACACTATTGGAACTTCATGGCTTTTAACAGTACTGAATTGAGTTTGAGCTCGCACCACTATTGATTTGTGGTTGTATCAACTGTCAAATGGCCTCTCACACTTACTTTCAGCCATGTTTTTCCACATTAGCATTGGCACAACTATCAGTTTGTTTTCATCCACCCCAGAAAGCTTTTAGCAGCTTCTGCTTGTGTCCATCACAGTTTTTCTTTTGATTTAAGGCCCCTGGGACCATAAAATGACAAAACATTTTACATCCTGCTCAAAGTGGCTTTAATAAAGCACTCTTTGTTTTTATAAACTGATAAAGCTCTCTCGCTCACTCTCTCGCTAGCTGTTTCTTTAAAGCAGTGTCCTTCAGCAGGTCATGATGCAGAATACAATTCCAACATGGTAAGTGAACTTTATAGGGAGCCCAGGCAAGCAGAATATAAGTTAACAACACTTTTGTTGTGATATTGCTCACTTTTACTGACTCAATCCATGTTAATAACGAATAATGACTGGGAGGGTAAAATCACCGGAGATTAATGCTAACAGCATTTGGCTCTGTGGCTCATGTTGAATAATGCTATTAACTAGCAGGCTGGGAGATGCAAGCATTTTAGCTGAGCAAATTCTTAAATCAATATTCTTTTCATTACCTATCTTGTGTTCACACCCACCCTCGAACAGCAGCACTCCGAGGAACTAGTTTATGTTTGTGCAAAGCCATCTGTGCTTTTATGTGCATGCGGAAGTCCATAAGCATATGTCTCCAAAGCGTGCCCCTGCAGCTTTCATGCCTCACTGCCATCTTCATTTCTGTCCCTGCACCTCATCAGCTGCACATCTATCTGTCACGCCGAAGAGAGCGTGACGTAGCGTTAGCTTTCATAATCATGCCCCTGCCACACCGTCCCCGTCTCCATCCGATCAGCACCAACTCAGCTTAACTCAGCCTTACAGTACTTTTCAAAACCGAGTGAACCTTACAGTGTCAAGCAAAAATTAACAGGGCGAGACCAAACTTAACGATGAAAGCAAATAACAATAACAACAAACAAGAAGTGCAAAAATCCAAAAAGAGGTGATAGCATGCAAAAGGAGAAATCAAGCACATTCAAACAATCGGTGCACAAAAAAAGTGTAAAATATGAGCTTCTCGAAATAAGGACGTTTTAAACTTATTTTTTAAGAGCAGAGATTTTATAGGATTTTATATCCAAACTGACAGTCAGACCCACAAAAGTTCCTGCAAATGAAATCTGAACCTTCCATTTTAGAGCTGAAAATTCTGTCTGATAGCAAAGAGTTCGAGTTGGTTTTAGGGAACAAACTCTGAGGCCGAAAGGGGGTAGACCACGAGGGACTTTGTATGTGAGAAGAAGGATTTCAAATTCTATTCCAAATGCCAAAGTAAAGAGACCCAATGACTGTCACATTGGCCAGGGGTTCAGACTGTAAAGACCCTGCTGCTTATGAGCTGAAACTCACCGCCATGTAGTTTAGAACTGAAGAAGCCTTTTGGATGAGAGGTGAAACGTCTGCAAGATCCCAGAAGAAGTCCAGTTGCCTTTACTCAAGCCTGTAGGATTAGAGAGATTAACATAAGGTACATTTGGCAGTACCAGTCAGTGTTCTGCCTGCTGGGTTTGGATCAACTAAAATATTTCAGAGAAATATTTGGAGACCCAGAAAAAAATACCATTGCATTGTAGTCTAGTAGGACCAGTTTTTCCTGCATCACTCTGGGAAAGCATCATGATTTTTGTTGCAATAAAAAGAAACATTATAAACCTGTATAACTTAAAGAATGCAAACATCATCTGTCATCTGCTTTTGTCTTGAAGTAAAGCCTGCAACACCAGTAATGAAGCAGTTTCCTCTGGTCTAATGAATGAATACAGCTGGGTGTCATAATGATAGAATATACAGCAGAAATACATTTCCTGATGATATTGGACGGTGTGGTTGAAGATGAGTTTAACTGTTATACATAATTTGAAAGAAATATTTGGCCTGACTGATTACAGGTGATGACGAGGTTACGACATGCTTAAAGAGTCTATTTAGGAAGCGGACACATTTATGGTTTAGAGGCGCTGATTAGCGACATTACTTCAGGTATATTTTGGTAAAATGCGCTAGCATTAAAGAGAGTCATTTATCAAGCAATTGAATCAAATGTTAAGTTGTTATGACAGCTGTGGGGCAACACAGATGACTTTTTTCTTCCCCAAATGATTCAGTTTTATCAGTATCAGTCTCCAGAAGTTCATTGCGTGTGTGAAGAAATGCCATGTTTGTCCTTCACCAGACAGACACACGTGGCTGCTGACCCCCTTCACCTCCAACCGCAAGCATCAATTTGTGCGGCACTTACGTATTTGGGCTATATTGGTCAAGGCAGCAATTTGCAGCTCCCTATCCTTCAGCCATTACAGATAACAAGATGAGCACTGGAAATGAAAAGTCATCAGGGTTTCTTTTCTGCCAAGTGTGGGCAACCATAACAGCCTGCTCTATCTCTGCGTTCACCTTGGCTTTGTGTGTGTTCAAGTCTGCCACGTCTTTAATGGCATTAAATCGAATTTGATGGTTGGGCACTGGGCAGCATTCCCCACTTCTCCCCATATCCACAAATCCATACATACAAATATACACAAAGACACACCCTGCCAATGGTTGTCCTTTTTTTTCCATCACTCTGACTCATTTTGTTGAGAACCAGCTACGAGGGTTGAATTTCCAATCCAATCTACACTCTCTGGCCCATAATGTAGCAGCACGCTGAGGTTATAAAGAGCAAGGATGTAATGTCCAAGTGGGCTGGGTGTTAAATGCTGACTTAAACCTGTCTGGCCATGTACATATCCTGTAGTCACAGGCATTAGGCATAACTGGAATAGTTTTCATCTGCTGAAGGGAGCACAGAGCACATCTGATAATAAGATAAAGGGTATTTCTGCTTCCTTATATACCAGGAAGGACAGACTCAGGGACGTACAGCAAGTTACTAAAACCCTCATTTGTGAAATCTGCAGAATCATTTTATTTGTGAAGACATCTAGATCAAATTTTTAAGGCCCGTCTGTCTTTCAAAGTTCCAATTAAAACTAACTTGCATGAAAAATCCAAATAATCTTGTTGCTGAGTCAAGTTAAAAGGCAACTGAGGCACAAAGTAATAAAGATACATTAGCGGAGACAGCTGTGTCAGAAATGTGATAAAGAATTTGAGGTCTCGCAGACAAACACTGTAATTTTGGCATTAATCCCCTCTTTTAGAAATATGAAATTCATAAACTTAATAATTTAGACGCATGAGGCATATTGTATTCTCATTATTTTTTTGCTGTGCATATTAGCAATATTCTCGGAAAGATAAAAGAGAGCAATTGATTTTGATTTTATTTTAGAATTCTTTTTAAAAATAACTTTCAAATGCCAAGAAGAAAAAAAACAAAAAAGTATGTATCTTGCTTCCCTTGTTGTGACTGATTATGATGGAGCTTTATTATAAATCCAACATAAGATCACTTGTATAGTTTTTTTTTTTTACACAATTCTGGCATCTTGCAGTACACTGAAGGTAATGTTGTTCTCAAATTTAAATCTCCCATTGAACAGGGGAGAGCTTCAACACACAATTGGATTCATTTTGTTTTATTCATTTTGTTTAGTTTACAACAGATGAAATGTTAAATCTTGGCAGTAACCTGGGTGAAGCAGCTGCAGTTGCAGTCATCATTTTCGGTAAGAGCAGGACAACTGGTGTGTTCTTCCGTTGTCTCTGGGGTGTGGTGGTCTCCTCGCCTCGGTTGTGCTAATGAGAAGGAGGAGGAGGCTGGATGGCTCCTGTTGGGCCTTGGGGTGGAAATCCAGTGCAGTGGTGGAAGTCTGCTGCATGATCCTGTCCCACATCACTGCTTGGTAGGCTCTGGTGTGGATGGGGAGGGGTACCCAACATCACACCACCACCATTCATTTAAATACACCACAGCTAAGCACACAAACACCGCAGGCATGACCATTACCACACGCAACATACCCATCTCTGTCGTATCATTTGTGCTCTGTTGTCAATGATTTAGGTCTTCTCTGACTCCATGAGGTAAACTTATATAAAACTACACATTCATCCACGTAAGGGGCATGGCACATAACTTATTCTTATTTTAAAGATTGAATGGCTTGTTGTGTAGGAGACTGCTGTGACTGGCTCTGGGTTTGCCTGGAAGGTTTCGGGGAAGAGGTTTAGCACAACTGCCTGAGGCAGCTATGTCCACACTCTAACCAGAGCTAACTGGAGGACAGCCTGCTGTCTTCAGCTCATTGGCTTCTACTTTTTGCAGCAGCTGGAGCAGATGGATCCTCTGGTCGAGGGACCTTTGCCTCGTACCATTTCAAGACCCTTCCAGGTTGTCTGACACCACCAAAAGCCAAACCTACACCACAACCCATTGCTCATACTCCTTGGCTGCTAGGGTTGGTCAACCGGAGGGTTGACAGGCTTAGACCAGACCTCTGCCATTCTTCATCTCAGCTCTGGCCACACTTTTTTTGTACATCTTTTTGGTTTGTGAAATCTGAAATGAGGATAGTTACATATTCTAGCTGAATGAGTATGCGTTAGCATTAATTACATTAATGTGTTAGCATGAGCTAAACCAAGCTAAAATATCTAACTTGTGGTGACTGAGAGGGGGGTGTCTTCCAGCTCATCACCTCATTCTGCCCATTTTGCCTTTTTTGAATTAATCAGACTTTGGCAATGTCAGTTTCTGCCAATATGGCACTGTGGAAGGCGATGAAAAAGAGGCCTCAAAAGCATTCATCACAAAACCTGAGTGATGCCACAGAAGGTTTGTCCAGTTTTCTTTTCTATTTTGTTTTACAGTCAAACATTAAAAACAGATTAAAAAAATGTTTATGTTCTAGAAACTCATGAGGTAAACTCATGAGTTAGTTTTTTGAGTCATAGTAGATCAAACAGGTTAATATCAGGAGAAATAGACTTCTAAATACTAATAATACACATATAAAATGGGACACCAAAATTTTAGATTGCTCCTTAAATGTTTATGATCCAAACATTTATGTTTGCACTTTCTATTTTGAAATGAATGAGCTCTTTCTCTTCCTTTCTCACATCTTTCAGTCATTAAGCTTAAAACTCTATATTCACTTCAACATTTCATAAGGAGGAGGACAAATGCAGTATGCGTATTGCTGAGTTCCCACTTGCTCTCAATCATCACTCAAACTAACCCTGTAGCTCCTCTCATTTACATAATCTTCAACTATTCTTGTCAAAAAGTGAGCAAGTAAACTGATTAGGCCGCATCTCATGCTGTATATGGTATATGTAAACCTATAGAGCAATGTTTCAAGGCTCTTACTCATTACTCAGATCTTCTTTTAATATCACAGAATCATCTGTCAAAATGCATAACACAAGGTTTGGAGAGCTGAATTCTGCAGCAGATGTGTATGTTACTGAACGGAAAACTGATTGAAAGCCAAGAACCTCTCCAGGCTCTGTTTCAGTTCTACTCTATTATGGAGACAAATCATCTGTTTGACGAGAAAGTTCACAAGTGACACAGCGTTTTTCTTATTCTTAGATTATTGGTTTACTTTTATGTGCAAACCTGATATACATTTAGGAATAAATTTCCATTAATTGCCGTCATCAGTTACAGTAACTGAGCAAACGTTACTTATATAACTGTAAAATGCAATGGATTTCTCTATGAACCTCTAATTCATTCTGAAGCTCCAAAATCTTAGAAATTAGAAAAAAATTAGTTGTAAAACAAATCATGATGCTTCTAATGATCAATCCAACTTTTAAATTGTTTTTGTTCTTGTCATATATTTGTTCATTGACCACTAATTTCCTGCAGTTTCCACAAAATGTAATTTAAAAGGTCATTTTATGGCTCAGTTTAATTATTCCCATAAAACAAAGCACAAAGTTTTCAGCAGATACCTCTTCGATAATCATCATCATCATCATCAGATATTGAACACCTACACAATAGCTTTTTCTTGTGTGCATGATAATAAAAGGCACTACCAAAACTGAAGAAAAAAAAACTATAACAGACATTATATAATGTAAAGTTTTATTACAATAGAATTTCACATCAGATTGTTTGTGTTTAGCAGTTTTAACAGTCAGAAAAGTCTGAATATGTTTTCAAATTCAGATTCAGTAAAACTTTATTTATAACCATGGGGCGATTGAGATAGGAGAGTGGGAATACAGGGAATGGAAATGAATGACAAAAGATGAAAAAACAAGAGACACAGTACACTTGAAGGAATAAGAGTCTCAGTGTTGGATCAGCTTTAAATATTCAAACAATTTGATTGTCGTCATTAAAACCCGCTCAATTCTTTTTACAAATGCTCATTTTTAATCTCACCTGTGTTTTCAGTGCTTCTTACTTTTCCCAGACGGTTATATTGATATAATAAAACAGGCCTTCACACAACATCTTTTTTTCTTTTCCTGGCTTGTAGCTTTTAGAAAAGACAAGAGGAGGCTGGGAATGAAAAGAGACATAGGAAAAAGTAAAGAAAAATCCAGGCAATGAATGTCCCAGGAAGGAGTAGGAAACAACCTGACTGAACTCATTGATTGGGTGACTGCAGTGACACGACCAAGGCAGACAGATAAACGAATAAAAACTCTGCTTTCCATTCAGCATGTTTGGTCTACACGACTAGGTAATTCCACCCAAGTTTGGTTAATACATCTGAGTGCTCAAGCACACTATAAGAAACGGTCCAGTAGTCCGCTTCATGTGCAGATTAGATAGAAACCAAGACAGCGAAGGGATTAAAGTTACAGAAACTGGAATACAGCATTGGATTCTTTTAGGGAGCAAGAAAAATCCAAGTTGCAAAAGGCCTCAGTGAAGTGTTGGAAGAGGTTTAAAGCTACAGACGTCCACAGGGACATCGCAGAGCAGCTACAAGTTGCAAGCTGAATCAAGAAAGCTGTGAATTATAACAAGTATTTCAGAAGAACAGCAGCAGCAATGGTCTCCTTGAGAAGAAGGGAATTTTCTTTTTCAGCATCACAATGAAACACCAGAACTTCGTAATGAAAGGAGCTTTACAAGTACATGCAGTTTCATAAGAATTTCGATCCCTTCCTGCAGTCTGACACCACGGTGTGTAACATGCTACTCACCATAACCCAGAAATGAAACCATGCAGTGACGTAACCTAAATGATCATTTCTGAGTTCTTCTTCAAGAATTTGATGCTAACTCTCTGAATGTCTTAAGAGAATAAAGAAATGACTCGACAAAAATTAAATTAGCCCCATCAGATATGGTGCTCAATCTAGTCATGAAGTGAGAGGTGTGTCTCAGATAAAGGACAGTTTGCATCCATCTATATAGAAGCTATTATTGTCTGTTGCCACATTTGCATAAATATCTTGGAGACATGGCACTTCTTTGATATCCTGAGAGCAGATTTGCTAAATCAGGCAAATTAGGGCAACTAGCTGGACCTCAGGATTTTTTGTTTTTACAAAACAAGACATTTAGCACCAACCAGTGAATCAATGCACTAGTTGGCTTTTACACTGATATGATTTTAACAGGAAATCAGGAAAGTGAAGGTCCATCCTACACAGCTGAATTGAGTTTGGGTGACTGGAGGGATGCATGACTGCAGGAAGGAGGGGGTGATGCATGACTGCAGGAAGGAGGATTGGTAATGAGGAGAGAATCAGAGGCACTTTTCCTGCTGAAAAGAAAGCCCTTCCCAGCTTATTTCATGTGCATCATAGGAGAAGTATGAAGTATGTGTTAGTATGAACTGTGTGTGCTTCAGCTGCCAGTCAGAGGGTCACCACTGAGGCCAGTATCTGTAAAGGAGAACTTCCATGATCTGATACAGTGTTTTGATGCTGGTGGTTATTCTGCCCAGGAACTCAACACAAGGAGTCAAACTGCAGAGTTTATCCTGGAACGTGATGAGGCAGCGAGGCTGTGGTGAAGAGAAGTGGTCCCTTGAGGCCATAACCTGATGCATGCTTGATTCACACACATACACTGGAAAACAAAGCAAAACCAGGCTGGGACTTGTCTGTGGCTGAGTCCTGGCCCAAGTGGTGTGTTACAATCACTCAAATGATTCTTAACTTTGCATATCTACACGGACATACATTTTCTCAAGCAGGCAGGCATTCAAAGCCTGAATTATCCGTGACTACTTACAAACTAAGTTCCTCCTCTCAACTCTACCAGCAGCAGCTGCATTCAAGCACTGTGGCGTCATGGCCGGACTGCAAGAGTTCAGCTCTAAAACGCATCCACACCTCTGCACAATCTTCTTTTTCTGATAATCTCTCCACAGAGCTCAGCAGCCTCCATTACTTGTCATTCAGTCAGATCGTAGACTGTGAGCTGGATTTGTACAAGAGATCCAAACCGATAAACTGGTGATGGTTAATCAGCCTGACATCATGAGCAACAGCAACATCAGAAAGAAGGAACATGAGAAGGTTGGGAAATACCAAGGGCTGATGGAGGAGAGGATGTGGGGTGTGAAGACAATAGCGATGCCAGTGGTGATCTGGGCACTGGGGGCTGTAACCTTCAAACTGGGTGGATGTTTCCGACAGATACCAGGAGCAACATCTGAGATCTCCATCCAGAAGAGCGCAATACTGGGAACAGCTAAGATCCTGCAGAACTCTCAGGCTCCCTGGTAGAGAAACCTGAGCTTGAAGGACCTTAAAGGACTGAGCTTGAAGGGGAAAAGTACACCCACAGTCATTCCTAGATGATAACTTAAGACTCCATATCCCTGACATGCATGTTTGTGGACTGTGGGAAAAAAAAACAACAGCCCTGAGTGGTCACAAAGGATGAATGATGCAAGATACAAGTAATGTCTCCATCTGTTGCCAGTGAAGCAATAAGTTCTGATTTTCTTCACATAGACCTGATGCTGTCTTTCTGTGAGCTGATCCACTTTATTTAATCCCTCATTTATGATACATTTCTTTTTTTGTCTGTCTTTTTGGGAATTTCAGAGTCGATTACTTTTATTTATCCCAGTCTCCTTCGTTTCTTCTTGATGTGCTGCTGGAGCTGAAACCAGTAAGCTGACGAGTGTCTGAATTTCAGATTTCCTAAAGTTGGGGTACACTGTGGCCAAGTCATCAGTCGATGACAGATGCACGTTTTTAGTTTTTGGGAAATCACTTTTTTCTTTCTTTCTTTTTCTTTTCCTTTTTTTTTAACAAAACAGCAGCAGGTTGCAGCAGAGCCTTATATCTCAGTCACTGGAAACAGCCCACCGCTGATCTAATCATACACAAAACATTCAGCAGGAGAGGAATGAAGGCTTATTCTCATAAATCTTTTTCTCTGTCACTAATTTAAATTCTCACCAGATAACATGAGCAAAACACCCCAAACAAAAAAGAGAAGAAGAGAGGGAGGGGG
>JBAMYA010111806.1:0-19232 GCA_037176975.1 Arrhamphus sclerolepis
GTCCTTAACATGGTATCATGACTAATTATTCTCACACAAATATGCTGTATCAGGGATAAGCCCACGAGGTTCCATTAAAAAGTGACATCAACTTTCAGTCATTCTTATTTCTAAGGCGCAGATAAAAATCACAGTGCTTGACAATAAAATCTGGAGTAAGATGAAGGAAATAATTCAAAACACGCAAGAATTAAAATGCACATAAAAACAATAGTAATAATAAAAAAAAACAGTTAAAATGACAAAGTCAAGTTACCCAGTCAACTAAAAGCTTGTTTTAATAAAAAGGGGTCTTCAGCTGTTTTTAAAAAGAGTCAGCACTGTTGATAGGCGCAAAGAAGGAGGGAAAGTGTTCCATAAACGAGGGGTGACATATTGAAATACATGATCTCATCTAGTCTTAAAGCAAGTTCCTGGAACCACTAAAAAGTTCTGTTCAGAGGACTTAAGTGTGTGGGCTGAGGGATAAGGGGTCAAAAGACCACAAACATATATTTGGGCCTTGGCCATCAAAAGCTTAAAGAATGCTTGTTAAAACCATGTAAAAACATCTCCAAGTCAGGCCATGAAAGAAAATTTTTACATTTTGAGATGTTCCTCAGATGATAAAAACAGTTTTTGGACAATTCCAAGGACAATTATGAATCCAACAACAACCCCAGGTTTCTGATGCTCGACAGAACAGAGCTCAAAGACCCGAGGTGCGGTTTGACCAGAGGAATTTTATCATCAGGAGCAAAGATCAGTGTTTCAGTTTTGGACTGGTTAAGCTGAAGATGATTGTTTGTTAGCCACTTTTTGATGACATCCAAACACTTTAGCAAATCAACTAGCACACCAATCAATGACTCTTGAAAGGAGCAGTAAAGCTTAATATCATCTGCATAAAAGCGGTAAGACACATTATTAAAAAGGCTTATGAGCCTTCCAAAGGGGAACATATATAACAAAACAAGACTGGTCCCAGCATTGAGCCCTGAGGAGCACCACTAGAGAGTGTTTTTGATCCAGACTGATAGTTGCTTGCCAGGACACTGAAAGTTCTACCAACAAAATAGGAAGTACACCACACTCATGACAACATGATAGTCCAGCACTACAGCGGCACTAAAACTGTGTACTGACCAGAGTCAGCAGACATCAAAACATTGTTCGAGACTTTTGAAAGAGCAGTTTCAGTCAAATGTCTTTTCTGAAAGCCAGACTGAAAAACATCAAATAATTCATTGTCCTCAAGATAAGCGCTGAGCTGCTCAGCAACTAATTTTAGACGTAAAAGAAAGTTTTTAAATGGGCCTAAAATGTTTAGGATCAGAATGATCAAGAGTGTTTTTTTTCTTTTTTCTTTTAAAGATGGGATTCATTATGTCTGTTTAAAAGAGTTGGGGACAGAGCCAGACTGCAGGGAAAGGTTTCTTATCTTAACCAAGTAAGATCAAACACTTTGAACGATGCAGGAACTACAGTGAGACAAGAGGAAAAAGGTTTGATCTGTTTTTATCAGGTCTGAATGTCTTCAAAAGTAACAAGTGAAAAGTTGGACCAGGTATGTGAAGGGAGAGATGTGGTGTTGGGCTGGACAACATCATGGGGACGGATGTTTGCCCTGAGATAATGAATCTTATTCACAAAGTATTGAAAGAGTTTGTTACAGTCAGATCATGAACACACCTGGATTGAGGACCTTTGAGGTGAGACCATTTTGTTAATTGTCTCAAAGAGAGTTTTGGGATTATTTTTGTTTGAAAAAACTATCTGGCTTGTTTTATCACTTCATTAAAAGAAAATATCAGCTCCTTCAGGTGGAGTCTGTGTACTTCAAATTTAGTGGATTTTCATATATTCCACTTTATGGCAATTTCTTCTTTGGCAATGAATATCATAATTTACCCCTTTTTTTGAAAAATAGCACACTGCTACACCGCTTTCTCATGCATAGGACCAGAAACATGCTGAATTAAGTTAAAAGAGTCAGTTAAAGCCATTAGCTCAGAAGCAATAGTGCATGTGTTGTTATCAACATGAATGCTAAACTCTCCAACAATTAACAATGACTACAGCTTGATGATGGAAGATAAAAACTCTGCAAATTCCTCTAAATATGGACCAGCAGGTCCACATGGTCTGTAAATTAAAACACAATAAAAAAGGACAAATTATCCTAATCTTAGACATCTGCAGTTCAAACAAGCTAAAAGAATCCTGGTACTGGTCCATTGGTCCCCAGGAAAAATGTTCCCAATAAACAAGAGCCAGTCCTTTGCCTCGGTGGCCCAAAGAGTACGCATTGCCGAACATGGAGCAGTTTTAACAGTGTGGTCCAGCTCACGTTGCCAGGTTTCGATCAAGCACATAAAAATCCGCCGCTCACTGATAAAAACATTGTTTAGTATAAAGGCTTTCTTTGTGACGGAGTGGGCATTAAGCAACGCGAAACAGAGTAGAGTGAGATTAGTCATAACGGGCAAAACGAACGGAAGGTCCGAGAAACACAGCAGTGATGCTGAAGGTTCTGGGGGTTTACTCCCCGTTGACAAGGGTGAGGAGAGCAGGGAGGGCGGGAAACAACTGCTCCAAGGACAGGTACCAACCAGCCAAACAAGCCTTCAGCGGTAGCGTTTTATGTCCATCCTGAAATAATTTGACTCAATTGGTTGACCAAGACCAAGATACAGTAACGTCTGGTGATCGTAGACCAACAGACAGTCCATTGTTTGGATGAAAATTATTTTTAAACAAACAAACCCCAGCAGAAATGCACATAATCAACAGCTACAGATGGCAAGCCACACATCGGCGCCATCTTTTGATCACATATAGACTCAGAAGTCAAACATGAGTGTAATCTGACATAACCTACAGAGTTTGTTTGTAAAATAAAGCAAATGGTACATCAAGGTCACACACAATCAGCCATAATTAGTTACAAAGCCTCAGCCTCTGCCACTGTCTACAGAGTGCCTTTGTCAGAGTCGGAGACTATCACTTCATACAGACCAAAGTGAGAACTGGCATAACCACAGTACTTGGAAGCAAAATTACACTGCAATGTTACAAAAAAGCTTTTCCTTATTTTGAGCATCCAGAGTAAGTGGGAGAAGGGTGAGTACACGACTGTATTCCCTTTGAAGACCCCAATCACTCAGTCCCCTTTACTGCTAAAACGTCCTTGCAATATATACCCAGGAAATCATAAAATACTTTTTTCTTTTTTCCCCAATAGTGAACAGACACACATAAAAAATCTGAAGCCAGTGATGTATATGACATGGCATAATAACAATCAAACACAGTGCCTCTTCAGTTTTTTTATGCAGCGTGTTAAATACTGCTTGTATGTTTAAATATTTTTAACATTTTTATTAATGAAGTTAACTTCATCTTCGTAATAACATAATTTCCTCACAGATCCAGCATGATGAAATAAAATGATAAAATAGTCCAGCACAACTTGAGTGGCTTTGCAACTATCATTTAAATCACATCTGATAAACTGGTTTCACTTAATTTGTTGTCTATTGCAAGGTTTGTTTTAATGTAATTGGTATCAATACTGCTAAAACATTCAACATTTAAATCGTTGTCTTTGGACCAAATTTGGCGATACGAAAAAAAACCATCTCTTCTATTAATCATCATTTTTCCATTTGATTGTAGTTGACATAAACCTTCATTTATTATGAGTTTTATATCATTTCTAATGTATTTTACTTTAATATGACCAAATAACCAAGACATCTGTATACACACATGCAAAGAGAAGGTCATTTATTTCATGTCCTTATGTGCCGCAGTTCATTAATGAATCTGTGGTCTGGGACTAAAGGCTACATTTGAAGGTGGTTTGGTAGCATGTCAACAGCTTGCTCACATGACCCACTCTTTACATCTTTCAGCAAGTCGCAAGTGACAATCGTAAAGCTTTCATGATTAGTACAACGCAATCGCAACCATCATCATTAATTCTCATCCTGTTATCTTAGATTATGTTCATATTAGTCCATTTTCAATTTAAAATGAGAAACTTCTTTTACAGTTTCACCTGGCATCCACATTACTCTGACTCTTGAAGATTGAAACTTTTTGATCCGTTGTAAACCCAGTCTCGTTTTGTGATCACAGCTAATGTAGACGGACAAAACCAAAAGCCTCTCTGGAAACAATGACGTAGATGGATGGACGTCCTTCATGATTTGCTCCTCTGGGTCACTACATATCCTTATCTGATTGTCCAAGCTTTTATTGTGACCATTCCAGGAAAATAACACCTAGGTGTGCCTCGATGTGTAAACAACAAGGTGGAGATAGAAAAGCAGGCGCTGCTGACTTTGTTGTCCTTGTAACAGCTATTATGCAATCAAAGTCTGCATTTAATAACACTGCAACTCGCTACCTGTGAAGGAGGAAAGTCATTATAAATCAGTTTAGCGACAAAGGTTATTTCCAGTCCATCTGAGTTGAAATGCTAATGTGGATGCAGGTTGTTTTTTTTTTACTTTTAAATACTGTTTTAAAACTATTGTTGACTATTGTGGATGTAGCCTAAAGGACATCATATTGATAGGCTGTTGTTTTCTGTCAAGCAGCAGCCTCACAGCATGAAGGGAATCATGAGTCATGTATATCAAAATCTGTCATTTACATTTTAACCTCAGCATATATTTAGTAAAAATCTAAAGCTAAATCATGCATATAAATTCTAACTTGTTTTTAATTGATAGTTAAATAGTGAAAGGACTGTATAAAGTACACAAAGCATGAGTGTCATACGTGGAATTGGGAGTCATTGGCATACTGCCTAACACCATATAAACATTTGTGTTAAATGTGCAGGGGCAGTGGAATGTGGACATTATGTTGTGTGTAGTGAGGTGTGGAGTGTGACTGTTATGATGATGGGAAACATCATAAAGTATGAGGCATAAGCGCCTTCCCTGTAGGGAAATTAGTTAGGAAAACATGGTCACTGTACAATTTCTGAGCTTTCATTGTGAATCCTTGGAATACTGATTTGCTCAGTGGAATAGTTACCATCCATTCTGTCATGAGACTGGGTTGCCTTTAAGCGCATCCAACAAAATCCATCAGAGGCAGAAGTCTGTCAACCTAAAACTAAACGTGCATAAATTATTTGCTTTCTTAGTAGACATGCAGCCTTGTGAGTAAACTTGGGATTCTGCAGTAGCGTAGAAGTTGTAAGTGGATGTAGCTTCTCTGCTTGCATGTCTGGAATAATCAGCTATAACATTTCCCTTTCATTTACAGGGGAGTAAAAATAATAATAATGACAATAATGCAAAATCCACTGCTAGAAACTGTGAATGTGACATAATAAAGCTTAAAGCTATTTCAGTCTCACAAGCTTCCATGGCCACCATGCTGACCTCGCCAGTGTTAGAACAAGCAGTGATCAAATACTTCACATTTTCTTTGTAAAAGCACATTTGTCTAAAATCCTTAATGCATCTCAGAGTAATAAAGCAGCAAAATAATCCATAGTATATTTTCCAAACATCCATGATTCGATAGGTATGGACAATGTAAAGAAAAAAAAAGCCATGAGGCACAAATCTAGAGGATCTTGAGTTTAAAGATGTAAATCAGAAGTGAGAAACTACTGGATGAAAGGCTCATGTGTGAACATTTTCAGTCTCATTCATGCACACACACACACACACACACACAGATTTGATGTTATTATACTCACATCTTGGACTGAACAGGGTCATATCAGGAATGCAAAACAACAAGGAGCTTGAGAGAGGAGGGCTGGCTGGAGGTGTATGTGCTTTTCTCTTGCAGTTCTTCTTAAGTCTCCTCTTCTGATCTGTGTGTTGCTTTGACTGCAAGTGTGAGATGTGGCAGCCGTTTGGCTGACTGCTGTCATACTACTGAGTCAGTGGCGAACCAGCTAGAGAAGCACCAGTGGGTTGTACCAAATATTGTCTTGCGGTAGGGGTGAACGGCAGTGTGTTAGGCCGTTCCACTGGTAGGACAACTGGCAGGAGGATTAGATGGGTGTGCAGCTGGTCCCCCCTCCCCAGTAACAGGAGCTTGGCTGGCGCTCTGTGCTCACAAATTCCAGCTAGGCAAAGAGGAAGCTGTTGTAGCATGTAACACAGAGCATAGCACTTGCTTCCCTTGACATTTCATGACTACGCCACAAACCAAAGGGATCTATTATTAAAGGAGTTTATGCACATTTTTCAAACGAAGGTGTTTACAAAGTAATGCCACAAGGACACTCTCATATGCTTTATAAAGAAAGAAGTGACTTCAACACTGTCAGATGTGAACCAAAGGGATATGTTTGAAAATATTTATTGAACTAATAAGCAAATACAAATCATCAGAGGCATGGGAGGTACATAAAGAAACACGTTTTTATTTCTAATGATGTAATTATATCTCTTATCAGTGCATCAATTCAAATTCTGAAATGTACATACTGCAAGCTATCCATGCTGTGTAGTTGTTCCATTTTTGTTTGTAGCTGTTATACTTCACACAAGGACATTTAATCTTTAATTCTCCCGAGGAGGGGCTTTCATGTGGGTTTAATTAGCTTTCTTAAAAGCCTAGACAGGGTAAGATTGGCTGCAAGCCCGACTTTAATGTTCGTCAATTCCAAAATGATTATTAGCTCTTTTCACACCACACTTAACCCAAACACAATTACATTATTAAACTGTTAACCCCTGGCTAACGGTGTTCTTAGAGCTGTAACAAGCAACTAAATTAGTTGGGAGCCATCAATCTGTGAGGTACAGCCACACTGACATAAATACATAAAATTAAGAGTAATGTTTCTGTTTTATTACAGAGATCTGTGATGTTAATGTCCATGGATACATTTAGCAGGTTTTTATAGTCTTCCATATTTAATGACACTAAAGAAATATGTTTTCTGTTGCAAATCTTTCTAAGATATGAGTCATGAATATACCCAAATATTTGAATCCATCTGATCAAACAGTAGCTGCCGAAAGCTGATATTTCACAGAAAATGCCAAAGTTAGAGACATCAATTGTGCACACATTTTATTATTTAATGGCACACACTTAGTGGTATCTTTATTCCTTTGGTTAAACAAAGGTTGTGTTTTGTTAAAGTTGCCCATCTGACTGCTGTCAAGACTTAAAAAATTCTCATTCCCCAGCATGAAATCAGAAATAATAATTGGTGGAGGAAAAAAAACAAAAAAAAAACTGCATTATCAGAAGACCTTACCTCTGCTACCAAAAGTAAATATCAATCATTTGGCATTTTCTTAATGTTTTATTTTGTTTGTTTTTGAAGCTGAGAGTTTCCGATTTCCGTCAAATGCAGCGATTTGAGGAAGGGGTGTTAAACTCTAAATAGCGTGCCACTCCTGGGAGAATTTCTTGTGTGCAACTGAAAGGTGTACCAGTACAGAGCACCACTACAGCAGAAACTGGGCACGTGACTGGCTTCTAGTGTGCTGTGGCATAATTACTTTAACTGTAACATTCTACATACTAAAGAGGACAGGCAGACAAGTACAGAGTACATATTGTATATTAAGGTGTCGTACTCAGTATGTGGCTTATAAACAGCCATGTATGTGAGAGTATGATGGTCATGTAAAATAACTACTATATGTTTTTAGTTCCCACACCTACATGCTGTTGTTGGTTGGTGTCTGACTACACACCCAGTGGATGTAGCCCTTAAAACACATCACAGAAGGCAAAATAGAAAGATGTGAGGAGAGCGCTAGAACAGCCTTATTTTCTCTCAGCTTTTTGACCCTGTAGAGCTTACCGCAGCAGATAACCGTGTATTTATTTACTCCATTACCATTTAGTGAAATTTAACTCAGAGGTGCACTGTTTAACATTTCCACGTTTGTCTGGAGGTTTTGGACTACGACTGAAGCGCACAAATCAAATAAAAATTTGATCTTGTTTGGGTTTTTCATGTGTAATACATTGCATTTTATTATCACAGCTGACTTCTGTTCATTTTTTTTCATGGATCAGACAGACAGTCTTTTTAATCTCTGTGTACAACTTTCAAGTCCATCACACGTATAGCTCAGATTACCACACTGAAACAGGGCATTGCAGTTCTTCAAGGCTTCTTAAGAACAACGGCTCCTCAGAAATAACACATACCGGACATAAATGCCCTCTCAAATTCTACTAATGTCAATTTTATTACTTGGAGGCTTTCGGTTGATTCATTTTTATGGTAAAGGGCATAAGTGCTCACTGTGCATTATGAGGGGAATTCAAAAGAGAAAAAGGAGAAAGGACGGGAGTGAGAGAGCAGAGTAGGGAGGGAAAGATGTAGTGAAGCAGAACCGGGTTGATGCAGTCCAACGGTCTGACTCACCTAAACAGAAGGGGCTGAGGGGAGGTTGATGAAAGAGAAATGAAAGATTAAAAGATGAAGAATGAGAAAATTAACCTGCAGGAACAGGGAATGTTTGGAATGATTTGAAAAGTTGCACAGCAAATATGGAAATAAAAGAAGTGTTTAGACACAAGCTACACAGAAAACAGGGAATCTTGAAAATTAGCAACATATATTTAAGATAGAAATTTATTCAGTTTGAAGACAGTGGAACATTATTTACTTGTCTCCTGTTAATTGTGAATCAGAAATGTTATGGCAAAAATAATGCCCAATCCAAGGCAAAGATGAAGAAGGCTTTTGAAAACTTTAATGAGACCTGTAACACAAGATCAAAATGCGCTTCAAGGTAAAAGACAGGCAATCCAAAAACAAAAACAAACAAACAAACATGAGCAGCCTGACAAAGAGAAAACTCAAAAACTGGATAATTTAGCTGATCGAGGCACAGGTGGAAAAAAAAAAAAAAAGGTAAAAAACAAGTAAAAGAAGTTTTAAAATCAAAACAGAAGAACTCAGACTCACTTCCACTACTCTAATCAACGACTCTTCCACAAGTTGGTTTCCTATTCTGAGTTTAACATTGGGATGACTCTGGGAAGGACGCCATGTCAGCCTGTTTTTGTTTTTTGTTTTTTGTTTTTTAAAAAAGAAAAACTCAGAATTTATTTCTGGTGGAAGTTTGTTTCTTGGTCATTTATGTATTTTCAGATAGAGTAAGACTTCAGAACATGCGGTAAATGATGTGAAAGGGTCCTTAACGTTCCTTGGCTACTAACTTGTACCGTTCAACATAGAAGGTCAAAATAACCAGCTCGAATTCATGACATATGGAATGATTTTTGGCAGTCATGCATTACACCATTTCCAAGGAAATGGATGATTTATTAGCAAAATGTCCCATGGGAATCAATGACAAACTGCCAGCGTGGAGCAGCCTAAAAATGGTAGTAGGAAAATTTTCTTTAAATTGCTCTAAATCCTGGAGATTTGGGCTCAATTATACATCAAAACTAAAGAAAATCTGGCAAGAGATGATTGGATCAGACAATGTTTCAGTCTGAATCAAACAAAATGACCAATATGTCCTGGTCAGAGCTGCTGAACTGACACTCAAAACTCAGAATCACAAAATTGTTCCTGAATTACCTGCTGGTCAATAAAATGTAAAAATAGGCAAGAAAAAGACGATTTATCCAGGAATTGCTTATTTCAGTAAGTTATAGGAGCAGTGAAGCAACATTGAGGGCAACTTATTTATCATTTCAATAATTTGCTGTTAACTTGAGGGCTTGATGACAATCACATAATAAAATAAAACTTTTCAATTTCTTTTATTAATGTCATCTTATTTCTGGATTTGTTATCTTTTCCAGTTCATTCTTTCTCCTTCATAATTTTAAATCTTTGGAAGCAACCAATAAATCCATTATCTCTTCTTGACAGCTTTAACAGCAGCACCACTGTAACATTTGCAGTCCATGTGTTTCGGTCACCTTGTGTGCATCCCGTACTCACATTTAACTCTGTTCTTTTGCTTTTCAGATATTTAGCTCTGTGCCTCTTGGGGGGAATTTGATTCAGTTTCAAAAATCCTCCACTATGTTTTCCAAGTAGTCTCTGCCTTTTGGTGCTGAGCAGGTGTCTTTTAAGTGTTCCTTTCTGAAAATGACAAAGCTGCCTGCTGCGCTGTAAAATGATGCCATTAGAGCAAATAGAGTGGATCAAAGCAGATGAGTTTCAAGCTCAAGCAGCTGAATAATGAGCTGAAACTTGCTGTAACAGTTCTAAGACTGTAAGGAGCAACAACTTTGGTTTTAAATTCTTCATAGGATCATCATGAGGAAAGTCCCTTTGACCTAGGTTTTTACATTCTGTGGAGATGTGGGTTGGGTGGCAGAAGAAGCTGACCTGTAATTACAGGGTAATGGTTTGATCCTTTTGGCCTCCACATGCTGAAGACTCACTGGGCAAGAGACTGAACCCCAGCACTTCCAGCAGCTCCATTACCATCCTGTCTGTCTCTCTGTCTGTCTCTGTCTCTGCTATATAAGTGTATATATATATATATATATATATATATATAATATCTCAGTTCGTGAACCATACAACCAGTTCTTGGATCATATCTTGGTCTAATTATGAGCTCTTTTTTGAAGAAACATTTCCATCATATCCATTTTGGACTAGGTGCTGGAGCAACAATCAGTTCAGAGCAGCTGGTTCAACTTTAGAACCTTTGAAGAATCACTTTTATTTTCCAACCTCAAACATTTGTCACTCCATCACTTTAAATGGCTCTTTGACATATATATTTTGAATCTTTCCGTATTTGTATCTTGAAAAATGTCAGTTTTTGTCTCAATTTTTCTGCTAACCGATGCTAAGGTAGTTCAAAGATGCGATTGAAAACAACAATTTGATTGTGGACTGGCTGGTATGCCACCCTGAACAGCTACACAGTCCTGCAAGATCTATCTACAAGCATCAACTGGATGAGACCAATATGCCGACTGCCAATTTAACGTTATACAACAGGCAAATGAGCTCATGCTGCTACACACTGCTACTTCTTCTTCATGAGTTCATGGTCTCAATAATCCTTTTCTCAATGCAAAGGGTTGGTGCTACTGCAGCACGAGATTTCCTGGCCTGGCCAGTGCTTTGAATGTCAAAGGAGGAAGAACTGGTTCCAGTTTAGACACCGACTAACTAGTTAGGCACTGGACTTGCTTTGGAATCACTTTGGTCAAAAAAAGGTATCACACACCCTCTTTTCCTAATTTAGCATCTTGAGTGCAAAGACTCAGGTGAAACAAAGGACCAATATCCAGTGAGAATCAGTGTTCAGCTGGGTATTACTGTATCTGGACATAATAATCTTCTTTTGCAATGCACCACTGTGCTCTCTCTCCCGCCGTGGAGAACTGCAGACAGCTCATACATTATCATTGAGTGCCTTTTCTCTTTCCTTCCCCTTTTTTCTCCGTGTCACACCCACTGACTCCCCCTCACCGCCCCCTCTGCCACACTCTCAAGCTTGAGTGTCTGATTGTGAAAACCTCATTATGTTCTGCTGCTGGACCTGCAAACTTGATTGGACATCAAGCTATCGTGCCAGTTTGTGCCAATGTGCATGTGTGGGTAATACCTGTTGTCCACGTGCAGCTACCTGAGCAGTGTTGAATGAATTAAAGTGGGCTGGATCAGTTGGGCAGCTCCCAGGTGGTATTTTCTTTTTTTTTTTTTTTTTTCTTTGACTACTGAACACCAGCATAATGGTTTGGAATATGATGAGAGGCCTATGGCTAGGCATGAATTTCACAAGACTTTAACTGACAACCTCATTCCCTTTGCTATGCAGCTGTCCCTGAACTTAGCACACTCTCATACAGAATAAAAACCTTTCCATAGGTATATTTAGTCTAGATTTCTTTGACAAACTGTTTATTACTGTGAAAAATCATTCGCTCTCCCTCAATAGACACACTGTAAATGTTTCCAAAACAGAAAACTGAGTAGAATGAACAACCTTTGTGTACAGGTTTCAATGCTCATACTAAAAATATGTAGGCCAACAGAGGGTGTTGATGAACATTGACTCTTAAATACAAGATGAAATATTCCGGTCTGATCTGTTTTGGATGAGGTTGTGTCCCTGGAGCATGTTTTCTGACACGATGTGAAACGTGCTAAACAAAGAGAACAGGCTTAAAGAAGAGCAGATTTCTCTGAGGGGTGATCCAGTTTGTAAGAGTATTTGCCAGATTATGTTTGTCAGTTTATTATGAGTAATTAGGTGAAGGATTCAATTACTTTCAGAGATGGCGAGACTCTGGATCTGCTTTGTATTGAAAGGTCTCTCATTGCATCCTGAAGTAAAACACTCCCCATGGGAAGTGTGGCTGAACTGGGAGGCAAGTTCAAACAGCTCTATTCATCATCCTCTAGAGCCCGATCTTTTTGTGTCATGGATAGCTTTTGAGCTGCCTATCAGGGACAAAAAAGTGCTTTAACTTATTCGAAATATTTCACCCTTTGAGTCTGACAGAAATCAGAGACAGATGAAGTCAAAGAGGAGCAGAAATATGAAAACAAGTCAGACTGAAATATAAAGTGGCATGTTTATAGGATTTTACCCATATGTATGAAGTCAAGGCTATATTCACAAAAAAAAATCATCATTTGTCAGAAATGTATTTAAATGTTTTGTGGCCTATATTGCACTTTAAATGACAACGGCTGCATGCAGAACCACACGTCATATACAGTAGCCCATATAATGAGTTAGTCTTGCTAAGATACAAACAGAATTGAAAACTTCTCTCTGCAAAGGCTGATGTCATTTCATATACAGTGATCTCTGGATCAGAGTAGTGGGATAATTTATAATTCACCAGTCATTAAAAGGATAGTTATCCAGATCACTACTCAAGTAAGACTGAAAAGCAGGAGCTGTTGTGTACGATTATTTTTTTCTCACAATTTCTCACAATATTTTCTCACATTCATGTGCTCCTGTAAACAAAGCCAAAGAAGGTCAATGATTTACTATCACTCAAAGTAACTGTAAAACAAGTGTGTTTTTACACATAACAGGTGAAGTGAATAACAGTTAGCTGAGTGCAGTTTTATGCAGGGAAACCTTTTGTCTTGATGCTCTCTAAGAAGACAGAAAAACGCACTTAAGCTGCTAATAAAAAGCTTGGAGGGTCTCATTCAGATTCATCCAATCTCAATTCAGTGGAGTATCTGAAGTCTGAACCTCAACAACCCTGATTCATAGACACGCCATTACGAAGGATCTCCTTTAGCATTTAGTAGATAGACTCCACAGGAAATTCCCAGAGGCCCACTCTCCATGCTTCAATGAGAGAGGCCTGCACAAAAAAGTGTTTTAATGTTGTGGCTGAGTGGTGTTATTTGTGGTCCTGTTGCAACAAGCTGGTAAAACACTATCTGAAATCAATTCTTGCGTTGGCTCTGTTTTGGTCTCCACTAAGTCTTGAGAGAAATAACAGGCTCAACTGTTAAGTGTGTCATTTGTTGGTTAGCTTCAAAGAGTTTCCTGCAGCAACTGAAAAGATTGGTTGAAGAACGCAGTGGGAGTTAGAATATTGGATTTGTGTGCTGCAAAACAATATATCTGCGTGAGATGATGGTCTTCTTTTGGCTCACAATCACTTAATCTTTCCCTTTCTGAGATAATTTTCTTTAAGTAATGTAAGTTGGTACATTTAACAGACCGTTTGTCTCATCTTTGCTGATACTCTGCAATCACTGAATGATATCTGCTGCTGACCTTAGGATTTTCTGATTTTATTTATTTTATTTTATTTTGCAGATCACACCAGATAATTGACCTTCTATCTAAAGTTGTGTGTTTTATGGCACATTAAAGTCAGTCAAGTTGTGTTTTCTATTTGTCTCATGTAGCAAGATTCTCCAAGACATAATTCATACCTTTGTCAATCATTGCTCTTAACATTGAATTCCAGGACAGAGAATAATGTGTCCGAATCACAGCAGGTTTTTATATGACATAAAGACTGATTTGTGCTTAAAAACAAACTACTCACGGGGGCAAAATCTTTAACTGTGCAAAATACATATGTTTTGACTTTGACTGATCTAAATGAGACAAAAAACAAACAAACAAACATCTGGGTCACAGTTAGAGTTAAGGTGAAGATTGAAGTGAAGTTAGAAAAGGTTAGAAAAGGCCATCCTTGTGCTGCTGTCATTGACTTTATTAAATGCCACTTCCCACAGCCCTCATTTTACATTTATGCCTCTGTAATGCATCTTCCACCTTGGAGCAGAAGTGTAACAGCCCTGAAACAAAATATTCCATCGTTTCCCCTTCCAGGTGGAACAAAGTACAGTATTCTGACCTCCTCATATGGGCTTTTTCATCTTTTTTCCTCTTTAGAAATCTATTTTCATAAACTATAAAAGAAAGGCGTGTGTTAAATCAGTAGATCATGTTTCATGACAGTTCACCAGCTTCACCAGTTTGTCCTTATTTTCCGGATGCTAAATAGTTTGTCAAGTCAAAACTGCTAAAAGAAAATGATAAAATAAAGGAAAATAAGTATTTCAAGTTGAACTGTGTGTGTGGTGTATTTTCTTTATTTTTGCTTTTTCCCTCTAACAAGCCAATACACTGATATACTGACATCATAGATAACGTCACATGTGCTTGTGTATTTGTGTGTGTACTTGGCTTGTTAAGAAGAAGTTCATATCAGTGTTATTTCAAAGCAGCAGTAAGGAAGCAGAATCTACTTTTTTTAAATGAAAATAATTGTCACTTACTGATGTGAGTATTCTGTTTTCTGTCAGGCCTAACAACCTCCATGACTGAATATTTGCTCTCTTACCCCAGTTGTTATCGTCTAACCACTCGGTCAAAGACCAAGAGCTTTTTCTCACGCAGATTGTCCTTACTCATTGCAAAGGTCCTCTTCATCCTCTTCACTGCTTCTCATCTGCTGAGCCCTTCTCCGTTCAGCAAATACACTTCCCCCCTCTCAGTGAGGCTGCACCACTCTTTGAAGTTAATGAGTCAATTCTATCGGTCTTTTCGCTTTTAATTAGAAAACGGTCAGAATGATTACATTTTTAATTGAAGCTGTCATTTTCAATTAAGATATGGCTTCCTTGATAGGCCCTCTCGTTTCCCAACACTTTTAAATGCATTTATCACCAGTGCTCTCAAGATTTTCACCTTGTTTGCATCCAGATCTTGTTACTCTTCTTCACCCACCCTCTTGATGCTTATGTGTTCAACTGGAAGGTCTGGTCTCTTACGATACTTGACTACACCACCTGGAGGGCCTTTCACACAAGGATGTATGATAGCCGAGCAGGTTCCCACACACAGGTAAAATGAATAACAGAGATGTGATTTCTGTGCCAAAAATGGATAAAATTTGTTTAAAGTTTAAAAAAAAAAAAAGCATAACTGGTCATTTCTTGGGCTCCATATAGGTGGACCTATATTCAAGACCATGACACAGAGGGGGGTTTATTGCTGCTACCAGAGATAACAATGCTACCACAATGCAAACTAGTTAGCGGTTGGGGATTGGTTACCTGTTCTGGAAGAAGACTGAGACTGACACTGTGCTTTTGCTTCTGGTGCCTACTCACACAGACACAGACACTGCAAAAAAAAAAAAAAACACTACCAACAACAACAACAACAGCAACAACAAAAAATTGTTATGTACATTTTACCACTACAAATTTGTGAGCAGAGCACGAACAGAACCCAGACCTGGCAACTTGACCCATAAACAGCTTCACAGTTGAGAGATGAAATTTTAATATAGAACCAGAAAATTAAAATAAATAAAGAAATAAACAAAGTTGAATATAAAAATATCACAGTGGTGATAACCAGCTGCAGCTAATGTCACACACACCTTTTTGGCAAAAGCACCAATACAAAAGCGAACCATATGTTAGGCAATAACTCACAAAAAAGACAGTCTCGTGTAAAAATACCAAGAATAAAATGGTGTACAAATATCTTCCGTAGACAAACCAGCTACATGAAATTATCTAGGAAACTGTAGGACACATATTGCCCACAGTCTAACATCAGCATGAGCACAATCGTATCGTGTTGTATGTTAGGTAGTTGCACACGCTTCTGCTCCAAAGTAGCTTTGAGCAGTAACGTTAGCGTCTTCTTAAAAGTTATGCATTTTAATGTCTCATTATATTCTGAAATTAAAGCATAGAACAAATATTAAACTTAAGTTTAAAATATATATATATGTGTGTGTAAAAATATGTATAAATCAACTTTTTTGTTCTTCCCAACTCTGCTACAGAAGTTCCCTTACATCGGTGGCTCCTGTAAGTTGCTTAGCTTTGTTCCCTGAAAATGTCATTTATTTTATGTATGATGCTGAAATGTACATTATTGTATACTTTACCTTTTTTGTTAACCTCTGGAAGTTCACTAGTTACCTTTATACCATTTTGAGCTATCCAATAGATGTGATTTATTTATTTATTTCTAATTAATTAAAAACTGGAAGAGTTGGGGTTTTCTAAAACTCTTGACTGATAGTGTACCTTTTAAAACCTAAGATACAGCTCAACTCTGCCGGTGACACATGTGATACATCTTGTGGTGAAATCTCTCTGTTGTCCTCACAGACTTTCTGATTATGTTTGTTTTATCTTTTCTCTTGTTAGGCGCTAGTTGTTGGTTATTACGTTCCATATTCTTTGGTCTTTCACACAGAATCTTTTGCAAGCACTTAGTCCTTTTCTCCACTCCTGGAACATCTCTTTCCTCTGAAATGCATGAAATTGCACCTTTCATTTGAGCAGTTTGATGCACATCAAAATGTCTCCTCATTTGTTTCCTCACTCACAATAATTTTTCTGTGAAAGACTAAAACTGGCACAGCTGAAACAAAGAGATGAAGAATGAGCTACAATACCACAGAGTCCCAGGAACTGGTCTTAAACACTGCCATGAACACTGGACTAATTATACAATCTTGCTCTGAATAAATCATGAGTAAGAGCTTCAGACTTGGCACCAAGTTTATCAGAGGAAATCAGATTTTCTGTTGAAGATCATGCAGTGTGAAGGACACTGCATAAAATCAATCTCTGTGGGGGAAATTTTCTTGCTTGTGGGCACAAAACTGCAGATTAAATTACATTATTACAGATCATGAAGAGAATCATGATGAATATAGGATGCATGCTTTTCAGTCACATGAGACCATAACACTTTTTGAACTATAAAAAAGTGCCCTTCCATAACAGAGATGACGTACATGTACTGTTCTCTGTATTACAGTGAATGCATGCAACTGTCCCCAGAGTAAAGCGCAGAGGTAACAGTGTGATGCTCCATGGGAGTTCATATACACAGCAACTTCTACCCTTTTCAGACATGGGACAGAACCCACTAATTTAGCTCTAAGGTGGTCTGTCAGAATCTGTCCAGGACACTAAACAGAGCACAGCTGTGGGTCAGGAGCCGTGCTTGTCCACTAAGGTGGGTCCAGTTAGCCCACCTTTATTACTGAAGTTACACTACTCTCTATCTGAACATTCACATCCCACAAAGGCACAAACATCACACATTATCAAAATTGGATTGTGTGAATATAGTAATTTTCTGTCTTTATGTTTCTTGGCTTCAATTATGCAATTTTTGTGCTTCATTCACCTAGTTTTTTGTTTAGTTTTGTCCCAAACCTGTCTTTGTTGTCTTTCCACATTCTTCCACTCATTCCTCTTTTCTCATCATTTCTCAAACCTGAAGGTCTGGGTGGCTGCAGCTCTTTACATTCCATTTCCTGGTAAGGAAGCTCTTGACTGCAGCCCCAGCCATTCTTTGCCCACACAATGCTGCATTCTGATTAACTCTTATCAGAGTTCATCTTGCATCCAAATGCTGTGGGCCACTCAATACCGACTGCACTGAAAAAAGAAAATGAGAGAGCAGAGTAGAAAAAAAAAGGATGGGAAATGGTGGTTAAATGATGATTGAGACCGAGCAGAAATCACTGTTGTCTTCAGACTCGACTGAATAATGGTTTGACATAAAATTAAACCTTGTTCATATCTGAAACTTTGATGATTATGCTCCATGTTTTGTCTATAAAGCAATACATGCTTTTGTCCTTCTGTTTTTTTTCTAATTGGAAAAGGGGTTAAGAATGAATAAATGCTTTGCACAAATAATTGAATAGAATTCATAATCATTATTCAGTTTTAGCCTCACAATAGTCTTTTTCAGTTCAACATCATAACAGAAGTGCTTGTGTCAGGACTAAAAAGCAGCAGAGGTTTCTGAGAAATACGGACAAGCTGTTGGATTTCTGATCAACAGAAGCTGAGTAAGGACATACTGAATACAAAACTGACTTGATTTGAACAGATGATTAGAATACCAGATTGTAATTTTAACTGCTTTGTTTGCCTCTCTCTTTATAAACTCCTCCGCCTGTACCATCAGATCCTACAGTGCAGCTGGATTTTCCTATTCACATGTAAAGAGCGATAATGGGATGTTGATTGCACATACACAAGTCTTCAGCTTACTCCGGTTTTGTAATATCATGAGGAATAAGGTATTTTCTTTCTGTACTTAGTGTCTCTTTCTCTTTAAACACTTGCAATCCTTCCACACTGTCAAGACCATGAAGAAAATACAGTTTTATTGAACTGGAGCACATAATGTCAGATTTACCTTGAAGCAGCAAACACCAACATTTTGTTGCAAGTTCATGTCTTCTAACTTCAAAGGGACACAGAACTTGAAATTATATATATATATAAACTGATTGATTTAAACGCTATCATAACACAGACACACACAAAAAATAAAACAATGCATGCATTTAGAATGGATTTTGATTTCAGTCTAAAATACCAGAGCTAAATGAATATCTATTTGTCAGTACTTTTCAGTTTTCTTCACAGCACCTCGGCTCAAACCCTGTCTCTAGTGTCTCATTTATTTATTTATTTATGTTAATGTCAGAGGGCTACAGGAAGTGTATATGTTGTATGCAATCCAAAGTTTTCAGGAGCTTAAAATTGGAGATCAAAAGAACTTGTGAATTTATATATCCAAACATACACCGATTACATAAGGACGCTTGTTAGCTAATACAGTACTAGTGCAACTAATGGAATTTACTGTTTATTCCAGTGTAAAATAGTTTGCACTTTGGCATTTACACACATTTAAATATTTTACCTATCCTTGCCAGTAATTTAACACAAAAAAATTTAATACACAGTGTGGGGGGGGGGGGGAGGGGGGGGGGGGGGGGGGGGGGGGGGGGGGGGGGGGGGGGGGGGG
>JBAMYA010111827.1:0-19226 GCA_037176975.1 Arrhamphus sclerolepis
GGAAAGAGTGTAGGGAGGAAAGGGGGAATTGGTATTGTTCTTCGTGAAAAAAAAAAAAAAAAAAAAAAAAAAAAAAAAAAAGAACCGTGAGATTGTTTTTATTTGTAACTTTGTGCTGTACAGGTAAACTGAGTTAACCTGAGACTGAATAATCAGCTCTAAAATGGCCAAAGACACCAAATCCTGCATCACAAGACGTTGTGGTAGATTTTTATGACAATACATAACTAAAGTCATCTCAGGGAACTTTGCAGAAAATGTGAATATATTCAAATCACACTATTAACTTCATTTCAGGCCATCCTACTAATGTACTACTACTAATGTCAGGTTCACACTGAACCATTTCAGGTGTCTCTGACTAAAGATGGTCGATGATGGTTTAAAAAAAAAGAAAAAAAAAGTCCATCACAGCTCAAAAATGATGGTGGTAGAGCTCACAATCAGAATCAGAATCGTCTAAATTTACTTTTTTAACCCTTTTTTAAATTTCTATGAGACAGGAGCAACAATGACGACCAAAGACGGCTGTGACAGATATCAGAAACAGCAATTATTTAAGTGTCATTAACTCAAACATCTAAGACTTTATTGGGGATGTCCTTGATTGGTCAGATTCTACCACAGACTTATGGGGCCTTCAGTACTCATGAGAAGGACACCTTCCAGGTATGGGTCATGTTGTCATCGCGTTAGAATCCGTATGAACTCAGCATGTGATCAGCCTCTGCTTCATTCAAACTGTTTTTGATTCCAAAATTCTTCAGAAGAAAATGTCTTCTAGTTCCCCAAAGACCAAAAAGCTGAGGATCAGCGGATGCAGTTCATTAATCAGTTCCACAAACAGCAACATACATTTAAACCACACACACATAAAGTAGATCAATTTATCTATTGGACCGAATTATTCTCATAAATCAAATTATACTTAATGTTTATAAGCCAAGAGAGGATTTAGTTTCACCAATCATCCTAAACAAGATGTTTTTGGAGAGTGGGAGGAAACGTGATGGTACACCTGGCTCGTACGAAAAAAGGGAAGCAACATAAAACCTGAGTGTTTAAGGTTAATAGGAACTATTTATTAACAGAAGGAACTTAACAGCAAGGGAACTGCAGACAAAAAAGTGCTGGTTTGACCACAAACCAATAACAAAATACAATAGCACATAACTTGTGTCACTACACCAAACAAACAAGGCGGCACAGGAGCTGTTGGATACAGACCGCCCCCTGCCCCGTGGCTTCCGGTCTGCTGGCTCCTCGTATCCGCTGTGGCTCCTCCTGATTGGTTGCCTGACGAGTCTCCTGCACCAGCCTTCTCCAGCTCAGGTGAACAACATCTGGCAATCAGGTCCTGCTGCAGGGCAACCTGTGGGCTGCTGCACACCACACACACACTCACACACCCACAGAGGAGAGACCAAATCCCCAACATGCAGCAGCAGCCGTAACACCCCTCCCCTTAAGATACAAACACATAAGGGGTTTGTAACACAAGCAGAACATCACAAGAAATGTCAAAATCTGGACAGCACATCAGCAACATTTTCTGACCCCTTTTTGTGTTTGATTTCTAGATTATAGTCCTGCATGATCAGTGCCCATCGCATGAGTCTCTGGTTGTGGTTATACATGCGATTCAGAAAAACGAGGGGGTTATGGTCAGTGAAGACCACCACTGGCAAAGGCCTAGAACCCACGTATACTTCAAAGTGCTGGACAGAACACAACAAAGCAAGTGTTCCTTTCTCTGCAGTTGAATACTGCAACTGGTGTTTGCTAAACTTCCTAGAGAAATAGCACACGGGATGATCTGCTCCATCACTATCCTCCTGCAACAGAAGCATCTACCTCCAGCTTAAACAGACAGGCAAAATCGGGAGCTGCGAGGATGGGGGCGTGGCTAAGGAGCGATCTAGGGCTGTCAAAAGCATGCTGACAAATAGCGACCCAAATCGACTTTTGGGCTCGTAAGTGAAGTTAAAGGCTGGACAACTGTGGAAAAGTTACAACAGAAACTCTGATAATAACCTGCCATCCCTAAGAAGCCACGTAGTGCTCTACACGCTTTTGGAACTGGGAAGTCGGCTATGGCAGATACTTTAGCGGTGATGGGTTTTACCTGGCCTTGGCCCACCTGTCTCCCCAAACAAGTGACAGTGGCTTTGCCAAAGTCACGCTTTGCAAGGAGGTGGAGATGTTCTCCCACGTAACGGTGTACACAGTGAGATCATCTAAGTAAGCATTACAGTCAGGCAGCCCAGACAGAACTGTGTTTAGAAGCCTCTGAAAGGTGGCAGCGGCGTTACACGTCCAAAGGCCATAACTGTATACTGCAAAAACAATCAGGAGTGACAAAGGCAGATTTTTCAGATGCGCGCTCAGTTAAGGGGACTTGCCCGAACCCTTTTAGCAAATCTAATTTGGTGACAAACTTGGCAGAACCCATATTGTCAACACAATCTTCCATTATAGGAAGAGGATATGAGTCTTGAATCATTACTGAATTTACTTTACAGAAATGTTTACTGAAGTGAGGTGAACCATCTGGTTTTGTCTCTATGAGACATGGAGAGCTCCAAGTGCTGGAACTTGGCGCAGCTAAACTGTGTTCTAGCAGGTAGTATAATAGTAATAGTACTTAATGTCAGCAGTCCAGACTCACGACCTGCAAATGTTGAAATAGTACCTTTAAACCTTCTGAAAATACAGCTTCATAACTGCTGAAGTGTTGCTTTTTCCAAATTCTTGAGAAAATTGATCATCTTTGTAGAAACAATGTCAATGATGAGCTTCAATCAGGTTTTAGACCTCATCATAGTACAGAAACCACATTGGTCTCATTAACTGACGCTTCACTGGGTTAACTCGGTAGGGAGGCTGTCAGATGGGCTTTGGCCTTGAACATGAATATCATGCTGCAAAACGGTGGTATGAGTTGGAACATCGTTAAAAAGTCATGGAAAACGACCAGTTAATCCAGTTACGTCACTTTGGTGTGCACAACTTAAGTGACATAACTGGGAAGGTGGCATTTTAAGCATTTCTGAATTTAGCAGACAAGCAGTTTAGTGGAATGAGGGACGCGTCTTTAAATCATCCTCATCACTAAAGTAAGCAGAAGGTTCAGCAACTGTCAATGCGTTAACGACAGTATGAGGCTCCTGAGAACCCACAGCGGCAGCTGCAGTTGGTTCACGCAGTTCTCCGTTGTAGCAATAACATAATCTGTGTCGCCGAGGTGTTCGTGGACCTCATAAGGACCAGTTAACGTGGCGGAGAGAGAGGAACCTGGGATAGGTAACAAAGCCAACACCTTATCACCAATCATAAAGCGACGAGAGACGGCAGAACGATCATGACAACGCTTCATTACCATCTGGGAGGACATAAGACACAACTAAGAGATGGTCCACAGAGGTCTACTAGGTCTACTATGTGACTACAGAGTTAAAGGCTTTATTATAAAGGACATTTTTAACCCTAACCTTGAATGTCCAGAGGAACTCTGATAACTAAAGGCACCATTTCTAGACCTACAGACAGCAAGAAACCTGCATTGAGGGAGTGTTCCACAAGGACACTTTGAAACTATGAGGTTTTTCAGATAAGTTGGTGTTTTATCATTCAAAGCTTTGTATCTAAGACGTAATATTTTAAATTCAGCTCTAAGTTAAACAGGGAGCCAATGAAATGAAGCTAGAACTGGTGAGATGTGAGCTCTATACCCAGTTCTGGTTAGTACTGGTGCTGCACCATTCTGGACCAGCTGAACAGCAAGAAAACAATGCATTACAATAATCCAGCCTAGAGGTAACAAAGGCATGGATTAATTTCTCTGTATCCTCTTCAGTCAGGATATTTCTAATTTTCCTGATATTACGCAAATGAAAGAAAGTTGACTTTGTGACCTGTTTCACATGCGAGTTAAAAGACAAATCTTCATCAAAAATGATACTGAGGTTTCTACCAACAGAACTAGAGGCTAAGGTAATGTGATCTAAATTAACTGCACTGCTCAAGAGTGCCTCCCAGAGGTGTTTGGGACCAGTTACAATAAATTCATTTTTTTCTGAATTAAAAAGTAGGAAATTTCCAGCCATCAGGTCTTCACACCTTTAATTTATTCAAAAAGACTGTTTGATTAGCTTCATGTGGTCGCAAGGATAAATACAGCTGTATATCATCTGCATAACAATGAAAATTTATGTTATGCTTCCTAATGACATCTCCTAAAGGAAGCAGGTATGAAGAGAAAAGTGTCGGTCTAAGAACACAACCCTGCAGTACTCCACAGCTGACCCTAGTACGGCTGGAACAATCTTATACACGTGGACACACTGAAATTGGTCTGATAAATAAGACTTGAACCATTTTAATGCCATTTCTCTAAGTCCAGCAACCTGCACTGATCTGCTCCTGTGGTTGATGGTGTCGAATGCTGCACCAAGACCCAAGAGGACCAGAACAGGGACAGATCCATTGTCAGAAGAAACGAGAGGGTGATTTTGACCAATGTGGTTTCTGTGCTATGATGAGATCTAAAACCTGATTGAAGCTCATCATTAATATTGTTTCTACAAAGATGATCATTTAGCTGATTTGAAACAATTTTCTCAAGAATTTGGTAAAAGCTACACTTCATCAGTTATGAAGCTGTATGTTCAAAAGGTTCAAAGGTTCTATTTCAACATTTGGAGGTCGTGAGTCTGGACTGCTGAGGTTAAGTACTGTCTTTCTTCTGTCTGACATGTTTCTCTGCACCATGAGCAGGAACGCTGTTACCATAAAAGGCACGCAGAAACGCTGCCTCTGATGTTTGTCAGGTTAGTGACAGATTAACCAGCTGTTCAGGGTGTTCTGCCGAGTACAGCCTGGACTGCGACCCAGTTTGTGGCTGGTGTTTACAAGTCTCTCCGAAGTGACTGGGGCAGGAGGAAGAGGAGGAGCCTCGATCTGGTGGGGTCTCTAGCCCCTGAAATGGGACACAGCTGATTTATCAGCTGACTATCAGAGCTCATGGGATACATGATAACAGCCAATCACAGGAGCTGAAACCACATAGAAGTTAAACACTGCTGGAAAAGGAAACAGCTCATTCCTGTGAGCACTTTTATGTCTTTGCAAAAGCCAAGATATTTCCTGCCTGATTTATTTACTAACATATATTCAGTTTGCATTTCAGAGTCGGGCCTTCAACATATCCTGTAAAAAAACTGGAACAGTAAAGTTTTTTAAACTTTGCCAAACTTCAGGTGTATGTCGGCTAATGGCAGCTTCCACTGTGTTCTGCCTTGAACACCCTGCCGATCACGGACATTTCTGGTTCCAGTGATGCCTTCAGACCTTTGGCTGTTATTCATGTCTCATCATTATAATTTGAATTTTTAACACTTTGGGTCAGTAGAGTTATTTTGGTGCATATGTTTTTAAAGGTTTTTTTTTAACCATATCTAGGGTCTACAAAGCACTTTACAATTTCTTTTTCATGACTGCTTATTGACCATGTGTAATAACAATATAAGAAATTATAAATGTTTGTGTGTTATCATTTTTTTGAATGTTTGTTATTGTGATTTTAGATGATGATCTAATGATCTAGAAACAATAAATCTGATTGTGTCGTGGCTGTTCACTGGTTTGTGTTTGACATCACAGCTCAGAAAGATTAGACTGCCTTAGTTTCCAGATAGCTGACACATTTGGGCCTAATCTGGGCTACGTTTGGTACTGATGGATTACTTTCAGTACTGGAAAGTGGTATGTGGGCCAAATGTGGTCCAAAGAACACGGGTTGGGCTGAACTTGGGTCATAAAATATGTTGTATAGTTAGATAAGACTGCCTAAAAGGCAGAGCTTCTGGCTACATTCAGACATTTGGAGCTCCTGTTGCCACCAGAGAGTCTGTGGACACAAGTTCAGCTTAAATTAATAGTTTATGAGAGAAATAAAATCACCTGTTTGACGAATGTACAGGCTTCACTGTAAACTGCTTTAATTGCATCTCAGATTTACACCGTTTGTGTGTTGATAGTTTTCTCACACAAACTGATGAGTTTTTAAGTTAAAATGTTATTTTTTTCTCACAAATTTTGAATGGCATGAAGTCTGAATTTGTGTTTTTCTGGCTAATTTGTCTGTTCATGAAGTATATAAAGTTATAGTTTCTGACTTCTCTTGATTATTTCTGATTTTATGTTTTCTCTTTATCAGTTCTCAGTTTCTGACTTTTTCTCACAAAAATGTCTGAGTCTTGTATGAATAAATGAAGTCACCAGTTCTCACTTGTCTCTCGCCAATGAGTTAGTTCGTAAAGTCAAAATGGGAATTTAATCTTTCTGGTTGAAGCCTTTCGTGAACTGTAAAAAGTTGCAGTTCCTCCAATGACCACTAGAGGCTGCACTTTTTCTACTGACCACTGTAGTTCTTCTACTGACCACTAGAAGATGTAATTCCCCTACTGACCACTATAGACTGCATACTTCCAACCTATAAAGACTGAAAAACAGTTTTGGTTTCTATAGATAGATTTTACATCTGATTGGAGATTTTTCTTTTCTTTTTTTTTTTTAACCACATCAAGTAAAATTATATAAAGCCACAAATTTATGGTGGTCAGCCAACCGAATTGGTGGTGACAATCAAATGGTAGTCGCAAGTGGCTAGCTGTCATCACTTTAACTGCTTAGTGCTTAGCATTATATTGACTACTGAGGTCATGGGGGCTACAGCTGATCATTCAAGGAACCTTCCATGCAGAAGTATGCTGGGACCTGCGGTCAATCATCCCACAGCGGTTACATGCACACTTTATGGTTTTGTGCACCTGTGCAGAAATTTTGCCTTGAGGTATGTAAAGACTTATCAACATGGCTCAGGTGCAGAATTCCTGCAGGCCCTGCACTGTACATACTAGGTCACTGGGGTGATAGCCACTTGGAAACTAACCTGGCTCATAGGGTTCTCGCAGCCTTATGTATTGCAAAGAAAACCATTCTCTTGAACTGGAAACAAAAAACTAATCTTTGTATTAATCAATTTAGGAATCTTTTGTCAGATCATATCAGTAATGAGATAATGTCTGCTTCCATTAAACAGCATTCGGCAGAACTGCATTCTCCCTGGTCCCCATTTATGGGCTCCATCACCTAATGGGGTTGGGTGGGTGGTGATCTTGCAGCCCTGGGGTCTGGGGGTTGAGTGGGGGACTTGGGATGTGGGTGTCTTGTGGTCCCTGGGGGTGGGGAGTGGGGGATGGATGTGGTCGTCGTTGGGGAGCTCTGTGCCTGGCCTGGCGGGGACTTTGGTGGTCCATGGTGGGTGCAACCTCATGGTGGTGGTTGGGTGTGGCCTGGGTGGCGGCCATGGGCCTTAAGTGGGGTATCCGGACTACTCTGGTGTGGGCTGGGGTGTGGGCCTGGAGCTTCCTCATCTAGGGGCTGGCCTCTGCTTGGGTGGGGGGCGGCTGCCTGCACTGGGAGGGCATTGCTGCTTCGGGCGGTCGTCGTTGAGGTTGGGAGGGGGCACATGCCCTGATGTCTGGGCGGTCCGCAGTGTGGGATGCAGGATGGAGTGGGGTGGGGTTGCGGGGGGTGGGTCCCTCCCCGTGGGGGGTGCTTGGGTGAGCCTGGCGGCGATAGGACTCAAACTCAGGTTCTGGGGCTCTGGGGGTTCCACCTTGGACATCGGGGTAGGTGCTGACCCGCCGGCACTGGCTGTCGGGGTCCTGTCTCTCCGGACGGGTGGGCCTTTCACCGGGGCGGGAAGTGTGGCCCTGGGGGGCGTGGACCTCTTGGCCCTGCAACTGGCCTGTACCGGGGGGCTGGTGCCCAGCGGGCTCTCGGTCCGTCACTGTAGTCTCCTTGGCTGCCTTCTTCCATGGTCATGGGGGCTCCACCCGGGGCTTCCCTCTGTTGCCTGCTGGGCGGGGGCGGGGCTTGCTGACGAGGGACTTCCTCCTTTCCCTCTTCTGGTCCCCCGTGGGGGCTGCTGGTTGCCTGGGCCCGGGATTCTTCCTTGTCTGCCCCTGATGTCTCGGGTGGCCGAGTCTCTGCCTGTTTCTGTTTTTTTTTCTTGTTTTTTCTCTCTCTTTCAGGTATTTCTCCCAATGTCTTGTTTGTGTACCTGTTGTGTTTTCTTTTCTTTTTTTTCTGATTTGCAGCAGACGCGTGTCCCCTCATCCCTCCCTTCACTCCTACCCCCTGTTCATATCCCCCTCACTTTCTTTATTAAGAAATAAAAAAGCTTCAAACAATGATACCTCTGAGTTAAAAAAAAAATCATCCCACAACTCAATGAAATGAGTCACTGTGATTGCCTGACTTGCTATTTGTCTTTGAGAATCAACTGAAGAGATGGAGAGAGAGATAAAACTTTATCTTAACCTACATTAACCACCAGCCAGGGTCATCTAGAGCTCTCCAGGCTGCAGAGGAACAAAGCTAACAATCGACCTGACTACATCAATCCCAGGATGCTGAAAGTGTGTGCTGGACGGCTAGCAGCTCCACTGTAACACCTTTTCATTCTCTCCCTGGGGTTGATTACAGTACCTGTACTGTGGAAGACCTGCACTGCTCAGGTGCCAGAGATCAGTAGTCTGAGTAGTGTCTGTGGACAACCTCAGCAGACAACCACAGCCTGGATTACAGATGACCTCACCAGTAGACCACAGGCTAGATTACAGACTAGATTACAGACTACCTTGCTGATTGTCAGAGTAGACGTTTGTGTGTCTGACAGTGTTTAGCAGCACTGGAAGCCTCCAGATAAAGGTTCTGGAACCATTCCTCTTCACCCTTCAAACTTCATATGTACACTTTAACTCTGGTTCTTGCCATCTACAGAAGTTCTCTGATGAGTCCTCCATCGTTGAATGCATCACAGAAGATGAAGAGGAGGAGGACTCACAGAGAGTTTCCCCCCAACACACACACACTATTTATTTAGAAAAACTGTGACGTTATTTTGCACTTTTTAGAATAATTTTATAGAGTATGTACATATTTATTGTTCTATACTTTTTTCATGTTTTGATCATTACGTCATGATCATCTGCTGTAAATTCTATTCATTACCTCCATTCAGATCTGAATGAAAGAACCACCTTTCTTTCAGACTGGGTCCGCCCACTCAGGACCGCCCTCCACGCCGCTGATCACTCCGTCTGCTCGGCTTCTGATTGGCTGCAGGCCGCTGTCCACGTGAAGTCCGCGTGCAGCTCTTGAAGGCTCCACAGAAGTGTAGCAGATCAGAGACGCACGAGCACAGCGGAGCGTAGCAGCTGGCTGCTTCAGGTGTGTCGGAACCCGCCACCCCCTCCCCCCACACACCCCCAGCCGACCCACGCGAGTTTCTGCAGACCAGCTCCAGGTGAGTGGGCGCGTGTGCGCTGAAACTTGTCAGGTTTAAAGGTAAGTCTTTTAAAGCCAGAACCCCCACCTGGACCCCCCGCACCCCTTACCTGATCCGGTGTTTCCTATCTGCGGGTTTTAACCCACGCGCGTTCTACGGAGACCTTCGTGGGTTCAGGTGCTTGCGGGATCCCACATCTGCGGGTTGTAGAAGGGGGCAGTATTTGGTTTTTATACAGTTAGAGACAAAAACCGCATACATGGCGGAGCGGGGAGGGGGAAGGGTAGGGGGCGTGCACGTCAGAAGAGAAAACACGCACGTTCGTCGCTTTAAATAATTTCCAGAAACTTTTCGTCAATGATCAGAGTTCAGAAGCTAAATTTAGACTCTTAAATAAAACTACAGGTCAGAAGATGTTGTTTAACCCTTTAATGCACCTTTTTATGTTTTTTTTTTTGTTTGTTTTATTTTTTAATTTCTAGCATGTTTTATTTTTTATTTTGCAGGCACAAGCTATTCTTGATACATGGACTGGGTTGCTTTTCTGGGTCTTTATTGGAACGACTCTTATTTTTAGACTTTTGTAAACAATGTGGACTAAAATACTCTATGCCCATTGAAATCTATTTATGTCACTATGACGTCACCTGGAAGTACATCCATCAGAACCCAAGCTAAAAATTCCAGGTCTCAAATGAAGCGGAGAAATGAGAAGATGCATGTTTTATACTTAATTAAAAAAAAAAAAATAGTGATTTGAAAGAATTCATATGAGCACAAAAACATCTCGGAGGATCTTTTAATGTATCGGACGTTGAGCAAAAATTAATAATGCACACAAATAAATGTTGCAGCTAAACCTTCACATATATGAGGCACTAATAATCAAGCTATAAATAATCCAGTTTACATTAAGTACATATTACTTTTGTTTGTTGCTCCATAAAATGAAGTTATGTCATCACAAAACCTGGTAATTTAAAGGATAAAACTTTGAGAATTAATCAGTATTTGATATGTAGAATTGGGACTGAAGCTGCTAAAGAAATGTAAAAAAAAAAAAAAAAAAAAAGTACCACTAGTGACGCTACACGTGTCAGTTATTGTGGTTACGACTTCATCCCCCTAAAAAGTAAAAATAACATTAGTATTGGGGGGTTTGAACATTTTGTATTTTTAGTCAGTGCCGTAAATGTTGTAAATATTACAACATACAGTATTTTCCATCTTCATATGGTAAAATTAGACCCCAGAAGTGGACTGTGCCATCTCGTGGAGTTCTGCACATGGATGTTAGTGATCAGACGGGTTTCATTCTGTTCACTTGCTCAGTGTGACATGTAATTATGTGAATGTTAGCTTACACTGCTGAGTCTCTAGTTGTAGAGATAACAGTACGTTCTGACATCAGTATAGAGTAGATCCTCATTATTTTTTTTCACAGGTGCCACATTGGCTGAGCAAAGTCGAGAGGAGGGGCACTTTTACGACAACATACCAACTCGCCACTATCACTGACACAGATGAGCATTTCCACGCGTGTGTTGGTCGTCCTACAGAAAAAAAACTGCATTTACAGTTAGTACATTTTCAATTGAGACCATATTTCCTGTGAAGCAGTAAGCTGTGCTTTTTCCTTCTGAGTCCACCGCCTACATGGATTTAGGTTGAGCAGTTTTGAAATGGCGCTCCACGTTGCTTCGCTTGGGACGGGCGCTGGATCGTTTCCACAGGTTCATGTGATGAAGAACAAAAAAGCATTCGTCTGCCCATTTCCCTCACCTCCCTCACCCTGTATGCACGTTCCTTTCATACTGTTATTTGGGAACATCCTCTCCCCGGCGTCGTCTTCCTCGGCCTCTTCATCCTCACTGCTCCTTGCAACACCGTGGGCCTGTCTGTTCTTTATTTTTAAAATTCATAAATCCATCCATTTAATCTGCTAACCTGAGAGCGTGCACTGCCGTCAAGTTGCAAACAATGCTGTCAGCGTTCCGGGTTTGAATCCCGAACTTCATGAAACCTTCATGAACATCAGGGAAAACACAGAACTGATGCACATCACAACACTTAACATGAATTCAGTGTCAAAAACATGTTAGTTTGCGACAATATTGGTATATTATTTCATTTTAATAAGTGGTGGTTTAGTAAATATTGTCTTTTAAGCATTGGCCCCAACGTACAGCAGCTCTCACTCAGGAACGCAGTAATCTGGTTGATTAGTTGAACAATTAAAGTCCATGTGCACTGAAAGCTCATTAATTGTTATTAATTCAATTGTTTTACTTTATTGGACTCGGATTTCATCTACAGAACCAAGATGAGCGAGAGGAAAGGAAAAAATAAATAAAATCGAGTAATTTGAAACGTAGGACTTGACGACTGGTATGTGAAGCAGACATTAGACAGCTTAATGACATCATCTCCTGCTCACAGCGTAGCCAATCGGAGAGTCAGCAGGACACCCCATCCAGGTAGTTCCTCCCGGCCGATCTCAGTACCTGTGCTGCATCCGGAAAGTTTTTTTTTTTTTCTTTTTGGCCCGTGAAGGTTCCTGAAAGGCTTTTTGCAGGGCCGTTTCAACAACCTGAAAAACTACTTTGAAACGCACCTCGTTTGAACTTCAGCACTAACATAAACGGGACCAAAGATTTGTTATTTCACAATCTTAAATGAGTCAAAGTGATAGCAGCTGATGGGAGGATCTGCTGGAGCTGCTCCTTGTTCCTCAGAAGACCAGCACCTGTGTTTGGAATAGTAGATCATCACCAATGACCTGAATAAGCCGTTTAGACTGAGGTCTTTTAAGAACCCTGATGAACTGCCACATGGAGCGTTGCAGCTGTATGTGGGTTACGTTTAAGCGCCGCCTCTTTGGCTATGACGTTGTTTGTTTGTTTTGCTGCTTTGGGAGTGGACGCCAGGGGCCACAGCCGTTTTCATGTGTTTTGTGGCTCTAGTGGCCTTTTATCTTGTTGTGAGACAAGAAATGGGTTCAGAGACGGGCAGTAAAGGGCCACAGACCTTCTGTTTGTAGAGCCAACAATGTTCATGATCTGAAGGGAGAAGAAACTGCCCACTGGCCTCACTTTGGCTGCGTTCATTTCAGCAAAATGCAGTTCATCGTGTTAGACGCTTACACGCTGACGGTCTGTAATCTCCATGGAAACATGCAGTGGCTTCCTCCAGTTCTTCCAGTAGACGTAGACAAGATCAGAGAGTGAAGATGGATTGCCGATAAATGTGTCTGATCTGTTTTATTCCGTGTCCCAGTGATGGTTTTGCATATGTAAGACACAAGAAGAATGTTGCTAGAAATTCTCTGGCGTTGCCCACGGTTACAGATGGGGCACAGTCTCCTCTTTCACCCCTTTCTATCGACCCTGTGGGGAGGAAACAATGGGGATTATCTGGGTGAACTTCGCCTTACTTGAAAGTGGCTGTTACATTCACACACAGAGACTGAGAAAAGGTGGAAGTTTTCTGCAGAGAAATGTCAGAATGTTCGAGGATATAATCTGTTCTGTTGTACCTCCACCACCAGGAATTAGACGAGCCATTCCTTCTGTGGTGCACATATTTCCAGTTCAGTTGTTTGGCGTCGATTCAGAACCTAATGTATCGTGAATTAACACCTAAAATCTGAGAACCAAAAACCCAGAATCTGTAACCAGGAAACCAAAATCTGTCATTTTTCTCAGTTACACGGTTCTGAAGTGGGTTTCAAATCGATTAGCAGCAGAGCTCATTGGCTGCTCTTCTCATTAAAATGCTGCGTCTTCAAAAGTAAATCACGTAAGCTGGCTCGCTGCTGCCGACGTGCATTTGAACCGCACTTTGCCAGGTCTCATATAGGTAAAAGCAATATCACATAAGATTGTGCTCTTTAGCGCCATCTCTGGTTGAGGAGCGCAGTTGTGTGTTACCGTGGTTGTAAATATTGTTGTCTCGTCTCCCAGCTTCTGTCACAAAATAAACTATGAACCAGTGAGCAGCAAACAAATAACTTTAGTAAAACAACCTGATATCAGCCAAACTCAAACACACGGGATGTGGAAACACAAAAAAATCTGACTCACTAATCCAGTAGCAAGGCTAGCACGCTATCCCACTAGCAGCCCTGCAGTCTCTGCTCAGTTTGTCGGTCCAGTATTCACTAGTGTACAGGATCTTCTGATGGCCTTCTGCTTCTCTTGCGTCTGGTGATAAAGCCCTCTTTCTTCGCTGCCGCTGCTATGATGGTCGTAGTGATCATGTATGCTAGATAGCTTCACTTTATAGTTAGCGTCTGTTACCATGGTTGCCATGTCAGATTATTATAAGCCAGTTTGAGGTGCTTGTCTTTCTATAAATTAGCTTGCAAATATTTGTAGTGTGTCTGTTTTAGTTGTGGACGTGTTTTACGTCTCCAAGATTGTAGTTTGAGACAATAACTGATGGAAAGGGTGACAGCAGCAGTAAGACTTGACATTGGCCTCCGTAAAAGGTTCTCTTTCATGTCAAGTATGAGCGGCCAAGTACACGAGTCCAAACTTGTCATATTTGTCTGTTTAAATGCTGTTGGTTAGCTTTTATCTAACTTTTATTTAGATTTACTGAATAGCTAGCTAGCTAGCTATATATAAATATAGAATATAAAACCACATTTTATTTGTCAACTTTAATAGTACAGATAAAATGTGATTACCCAGGCTTTACAAGTTCTTTGACTGGATGTTGTCTTTGGACTCAAACGTTGTGGGTTTGGTAATTCTGATGGTCTATGTTTGAGTCTCCTACCAAATGTATTTTAATCCCCCCCACCACCACCACCACCACTGTCATGAGTTTGCAGCAGCTGACCAGAGATTTTACGACTTAAAAAATGAGTTCATGACTGGTTTCATCACAGATTAGACTCTTTAACAGTGTTGATCTGATTCGCTAAGAAAGCTGCCGGTGCTAATCCCTTGTTGACCTCAGCCCCCCAGCCAACAGATTATGGGCGTGACCCCCAACCCCCCACTTCAAAAATGGGTCTGATGCCCTTTATTCTCATTCTGACTGAATGGAAAGGAAACTGTTTCCTTTTCTAAAAAGGAAACGGTTTTAGAGCGCATGTGCGCCAGGTTTCAAGTTTATAGTTTTCTATCTATTATTATGTAGAGCCTTTATTACAGTGATGTATAACTTTAGCACAGTGAGCATGCTCAGCAGGGTGGTGGTGGACCTTGGGTCAAAGATGACTACTTTTTTTTTCATCCCACTTTACAGAATTTACAAACTAACATTAATTGTTTAATTTCCTCTTGTGCGTCAGATGTGTGCTCCCTGACAAGCAAAGTTTAGTCAGAACCAGTACGACTGCACAAGAACAAAAAGCAAAAATCCTTCCTTCAGATTTGGGCGTAAAGAAGTCCGATCTCGGAGCCCTCGCCACCTCAATGCTGCCAACAAAGCGGCTGCTTTCAGTTGGTTTCAGCCGAGAACCCTCCAGTTACGTTATTTGACCTTTCCCAGAAGTCACCAGCACCCTCACGCTGTGGAGGTCACGTGTTGGTACTTGACCCAGCCGCTCGCCATGCTAAGGGACCCTGAGAGAGGGGGGGGGGTGGTTTACCCTAAACATGGAAATGTCTGTGACCTTGTCTGAAGAGCAAGGTCACAACCGGCCTGCATGGTGGTGGTCACATGTTCCATAAGACTCTTTTTCCATCCTGTTTCTAGACGCACGTACATTCTTAAGAGTCAGCCTCCAGTATGTGAGCGTTTACGGTCCACAGTTGGGTTAATAAAGACTTATCGCCATGGTTACAGCGTAGAGGAAGCTGACGTGTGAACTGAGCAGTCAGGCTCATTTACCGTCCCAGAATTCAGCGTACATTATAGTCTTCACTGTTTAATTTCTGCTTTTCAAAGCTGAACACTTCAAATGTTTTAGACCTGAAATCAATGTCATGATTAACTGAAGTTTCCTCACAATTATTTTAGTATATAAGAACTCGTATATCACTGGTGAGGGTTTTGCTGTAGATATAATCAACACTTAAAACTGGGATAATTTTCTAATAAGTACATATTTGATTTAAAAATGTGAAAGTTCAATTTTAGATGGTCATGTAATGAAGATTTTAAAGAGGAGAGATGATTGACGTGAGCCAGATTACATGCAAACTATAACGCAGAAGTTTAAACGCCCGAGGCGGCGTGCACGCCGTGCGTAGCCTGCGTGTGGGCTGCCATGTTTGGAGGCCAGAAAACGTGCCGGGAGTTGGCGAAAAAAAACAAAAAAACTTAGCTTGACCGCTTGTTTCCACGTAGGCGACTAAAAGGCAACTTTCACCTCTGACGTCGTCTTTTTGTGTCTCGCACGTCTGTTCTGTCCCAGATGTTTTATTGTGTATTTGAAGACTTTTCTAGAAATGATGCGTTTACAAGAAAGTTCCAGATTTAGTCTAAATACAAGAATAACAACAATAGAAGTTTCTACTGCCAGTTTTATTTATTTTTTCTTGATTTAGACTGAACAAGTTTGTTTTTTACAGCTCGAGAGCTAAAACCCTTTAAGACCCGTTTGGTTTGAACAGCTTTGGAGGATGTTTGCAGGAGGCCCCCGAGCCTTGTGTTGCACCGGGGGCCCCGCCGGCCCCGGGCCCTCAGCTGTGACCACTCCTCTGTTTGCTCTGCGGTGGGTGGTGGTGTTGACTTTTGTGCACAAAGATCATCAGATTGGTTTTCCAGGACCTCCTCCCATGTGGAGCCGTCTCTGATCCTGGCTGTTGGAGTTTTCGGGTTTCATGCGTCGCCGGAGAATCGATGACCTCATTGATCCTGACGACACCAGACTGTAGCAAAGAGCGTATTTATTTGTTGATAAAGGGGGGCGGTGCTCATTAATGAGCGTAAAGGTGCCGGTGTTAGCCAACTAGCATGGTGCTATCAGAGCTTTGTGATGTGGACAAGTGCACATGTGGAAACCAGATGAGAAGCTGTGAGGAGCAGAGTGAGGTCCAGCTGATGAGCAGCCACAAGTCATGATCAAAGGCCTTAAAGCCTCATGATGGATGAAGTGTGTCCTAAAGCTGCCTGTTTCTGAAACATGCAGCTTTTTAAGACTTGATGTAACTGCATCTAAAACGTACGTGGATGCGTAGCGCACGGAGATCAATCAGCTCTACTGTTTTTATACCAGCTGGAGTTGGTATTTAAAGTTCAGGGAGCTATTTATTTATTTATTTATTTACTTATTTACTGTTGACTGTATGAGATGCTGCTGAGCCTGGGAAGTCCCTGCTTTTATCATTTTAAGTACATTTTAGTCACATTTACATTTGAATAACTTTATTTTACGTGATTAAAGTACAGGGAATTTACTTTATTACATTTTCTGTGAATCTTTGACATCCTGGACGCTAAATAAACTTAGGAGTTGAAATTTATGTAATTCAACTATTTGATGCCAAGATTTTTTTTTCCTTTTTTTTTTTACTGCAAATGAATTTCAGTTATCAGCTTCCATGATTACTAATAACTGGCATCAGCCCTGAGAAAGAACATATTGGTAAACCTCTTTAAAGTACTTTCAGCCTGACGGTAAATGGATGAGTGTCAGTGACTGATTGTAGAAGGTTCTGGTTGTGTTTAGGAAGAATCTCCTGTTGTGGTCCATGTTGCAGCACATCTGAAGGAGCTCCTGACTGAAGTTCCTCTGTTTCTGAATCACTGTTCTGCAGACCAGTGGTACTCCACCTTACTTTGTACCAGGGACCAGTTTCGGACCGGGTATAGGCACGGGGGTTCCAATAACAATACCTTTGTTCTGGTGCTAGCCGCAAGAGGCGTGTTTGCTAACGTTTTTCAACGCAGCCTCTCCAAGAAGTTCACCCCAAATGTCCTTAGCAGCAGCAGAATCAGTCGTTCCGCTTTAGCGTTTAGCAATGCTTTAGCGTTTAGCAATGCTTTAGCGTTTAGCAATGCTTTAGCATTTAGCAATGCTTTAACATTTAGCAATGCTTTAGCATTTAGCAATGCGGCCCACAACAAGAGTGCTGCTTTCAGCGCAGTCACATTTGTTCAAGCGGTTGGTTCAGTAGCTGCTTTTGTCCTTCATGTTCACGTTTTTTCTGCTCTGGAAAATTCCAAGGGCTTTGTCTCAATGTGGGGAAGCAGTTTTGAGGGTTTCATGGCTTCGTTAGCTAGCTGTTGCTATGAATGCGTAACTTTGGTAGGGGTATCTGTTTTTTCGCTTAATTGTACCTTTTGCTGGTAGTCTGAGACTCTTCTGCTGTTGCATCATTTACGTGTTTCTTCCTGAAAAAGCTGCCCAGTGATTTTTTCAAACATTAGTTTGTGTTGCTGATGCATGAAATGATGCAAAAGTCAGGTGGAAGTGAAGCGAAACAGTAGCTTTTTACAAAACAAGATCCAGAGACTAATGAAAGAAAAATAACATTAACTTTTAATAATTACATTTTCATCAGTGGCTCAGTACCAAATGATCCACAGACCATTACCTGTCCCTCGACTGTAACCGAGGACCCCTGGTGTGGAGGACGTTCTGGGTTGTCCATGATGCTTTTTTTTAAACCAATCAGCTCCAGAGGCTCCAGCACAGGCCCCAGAACAGAGCCAGTCGTCTTTATCACTTTGTTCAGGTTCTTTAAGTCTTTGGCTCTGATGCTGCTCCCCAACATATGACTGTAGATCACATTGAACTCTTCACAGCAGACTTCTAGGAGATCTGAACATCTGGTTGGAGCTCTGAAGGACCTAAGCTTCCTTCAGTAGTAAAGTTCATTCTGTTGTCCAGGTGAACATCGAGGTATTTCTGCTCCTCCACCACCTCCACTTCTTCTCTATGATGGAGATACTTTTTGTCATAAACCTGGTTCTCCTAAATCCTGAGGTCTTAATTTAACCCCCTTTTCCATCAAACATGTCGTAAGGTGCCCGTTTGGGGTTGTTTTCTGCCGTTATGTCTGAAGATCGAGGGTGAACCAACAGACCGGCTCTAATTCCAGCAGATTTCTTGACTGGTTCAGTAGTGTTGGACAGCACATGTGTAAACCTCTGCTACTTTTTATCTGGCCTGCGAGAGCACAGAGGCTGTCAAACTTGGAACTAGAACATTTCTGAGGAAACATCAGTGCGACTGCCGTTTAATTCAGGACCGATGTCAAAAAAAGGTTTATAACAGCTGGTTTATGTCAAAGTCAGGATTTAGTAAACGCTTGGAAAAGATTTCAGCACAAAAAGTTGCTAATTTTTGATAAAACCTGAGACTTATTTTTTATTGTTATAATAATAATTATTATAATAATTATATAAAATTCTAAAATAATTATTATAATTTTTTTTGTTTAAAAATTTTGAAATTATACAATTATTATTATAGTTATTATAATTATTCACGTAATTTTGTCAAAATGTTGCATAAAGATATTTTCTAACAAAACATTTTTGTTGGAAAAAGTTAAATATTGTAACTGACATTTGACTGCAAATTTTGATTTAAAAAGGCAATTGTTCAATTTTACCACAAATTTGCAATTTTTTTTTTTTTTTTTTTAACCAAAAAAAACAAAATTTTGTAAAATTTGTGACTTTACAAGAAAAAAAAGTGACTCCAGACTTTGGGAAAAGGTCTGTTGTGGACGAGGAACGAGGGAAGAAAAATCTTAATTCTTTTAGACAAACGTGGGAGATAATTTAGAAATGGTTTGACATCCAAAGACGAGACTCGCCGACCCTTAAGTTGCACGTTAGAACAGTTTTTATGTCGACGTCCTAACGATGTCCTAACGGTAACGTAACGATGTCCTAACGGTAACGTAACGATGTCCTAACGGTAACGTAACGATGTCCTAACGGTAACGTAACGATGTCC
>JBAMYA010111858.1:0-19224 GCA_037176975.1 Arrhamphus sclerolepis
AGATAGATAGATAGATAGATAGATAGATAGATAGATAGATAGATAGAACTTTATTAATCCCAGAAGGGAAATTCAAAAATGTATGGCATATTTTGCTTCCTTTTTTCTTTCATTTATGTATATGGTATTGATATAAACTGTAAGCTGTAAATGATGGCAAACGGTCAATTTTAATTATTGATTTAGGCTGGAAATGGGGATGCGACTCATTAAGCTCAGCTTCATCCCGCCTTCCAAAGTTCATTTTTTTATGGTACTTAAATTTATTTATACTGCATTTATTTTTTTCTCCTCAACACAATGTGAATGGTGTAAATAGCATGGTACTGTATTTTATATATATTGACTTGGAATAAACAAACAAGATCGAACCTGAACCTGATGAAGCCAACAAGATCACATCATCTGCAAAAGGCAGGAGGGCAATCCTGACGTCACTCATAGATGTTATGAACAGAGATGTGATAAAGGGCAATGTGGACCAAACTGTCGCTCTGCTTGTCTAGGGGCCAGATAACCTGTAACCAAAGACCCACATGTGGGCTGGTTGGACAAAGTCCCATGCTCCCTCAAGAACCCCAGTGAGGGTGAAAGCTGGTCTAGTGTTGCATGACCAGTGTCAGGTTAGGGTTGAGTCTCGTCTTCCTGTCTCTGTCCCTTTAGGTTTTCAACTTTACTTCCTGTTTTATGTTGAAGGTCTGTCTTTATCTTGTTTCCTGGTCCTCATCTCCCTCTTGCTGGTCTGTACCGTTTCATCCTGGTTCTGGTAATGGTTTTGTCCCAGTCCTCCTGCATTTAGGATTTTGCTGTTTGGTTTCATCTTTGAACAATAAAGGACTGGCGCTGCAGCCTCCGGATCCCCTGGATTTGGGTCCTCTTCACCGCAACACTAATGACAATCAGGACAGAACCCACGTTGTTTCTCCTGAATTCAAGACTCGGCCTCCGGGACCAATCTAGACCTTACCAGGGGGCTGAGGAACTTTAACTCATTTTCCTCTGCGGTACATTTGGATTCATCAAGCGATATTAAACTGCAGTCCTACATTTAAAATAAAAACTTGATTTTTAAGGTTTTGTTGTATTTTTCCTTCTAGCTGGCGGATTAGAGTTGAAACAGTTCAGGGAGTGCGAGGGAAGCAGATTTCGGTCAGTAAATCAAGCAGATGTGACGTCACTTGTGTGTTATATGCTAGTTGAGGGTCTGTAGTCAGAACGCGGTCTGGATTCAGATGTGTTGTAATCTTTCGCAGAGGTCTCTCATTATTTCTCCACTTTGCTAAACAAAGTGGGAGCGAACCTGAGCGTCTAACCTACTTTTTTCTGTATCTGTGTCCCACTCCGTCCTCTGCATACCTCCTCTCGTTCTCATTGTGTTTCCTCCCTCTTATTCATTTTCCATTGCTCATCTCCTCGTCCTTTCGCTGCTGTGATGTGGCAGATCAGAATGAGTGAGTCAGAATATTTGGGTCAGTGAGCCACACAAGAGGCAAACAGATTCGGCTACCGAACAGCGCCCGCCCACGCAAACACACGCTCGGGGTTACAGCTCCACTTTCAAGTGACTCCCCACCCATCACCCAGCAATATCAAACACTTGGCCATGTGGCTTCATTGGTGGAAACACAAGCCGCATTCAGCTTGTGTCACACTGAGATGAAATATAGAAACAATCAAAGGAAAAGTCGCTGCCTCAAAGACACAGTTGTTCTGTGATTCCTGTTTTTCCTTGAAATCACATGTTTGTCGAGTGCTTCAGTGGGCATGTCCAGCAGCAGCATTTTAGCTGTAAAAGGCGTCAATGTGTCTTTTTTTTTTTATCCTGTTAAGGAATTTGCAGATAACACAATGAAATTATGACTTCGTACGGCAATACAAACGTGTATGATTCAGTTACCAAAGTGCAGCGTGGGAAGCTGTGATGAGATAAAGCCAAATTAAACATAAACACAAAGGAACACCTCGGCCGGTGTCAAATTCCACTAAAGTTCCGCCTTCTAACTTACAGCCAAGCGGGATAACTGATGTGCAGCGTTTGTGTGTGTTTGAGTGAGTTATCAGGCCTCTCCCTCTGCTTTCAACTAAAACAACAAGCCTAATCTGTCGCTCTGTGATGAAAAGGCTTTTATGGTATTTGGGTCAATCTGTTTGCTGCTATCTGACAAACCTGAAATCCACGTAGCTCACCTTGGCCTATTTAGCTGTGCACACAAAGACGCTCGCTCTACAACCCTCATACAACAGTATGGACTGTTTTCCCCATGGTTGTAATCTATTACTCTGCTTAAATTTGAATGAAAGATGATTAAAAGTCTTGATAATAAACAATAAACACAAGCTGAAACTCTCTGAGTTTGCTGAGAAGGTTCAAACACCATTATGAACCACATCGACTTGTTTAATAAAAGTATGAACCCATTTTAGTTGTATTTATACAAGTGTAAAGCGCTGATGAAGCCACATCTGCACAAATTGTGCCTTAGTGGAAGAAGAGTCTCGTAAATGTCAATCATCTACAAAGGCTCAAGCTAAATGAATTTTGATAATAAAACTTGTTGTCTGATCATTTATTATCCATACTCACCCCCTCCTGTTCAGGGTTAAACCAATCTTGCTGTTCCATGAGTGTGTGTGGGGGGGCATAGTCTTCAACTATCAGGCTCCTGTTATGGAATCAACTTCCGGCCTCAGTCTGTGAGACAGACTCCCTCTCTACATTAAAGGTTAAGCTTAAGATCTTCCTCTTTAAGAAAGCCTTTAACTTTGCAGTCTTTTAGACCATCTTCTAGTTATGCCACTACAGGTCTAAGTTGCTGGATGGAGAACTCCTATTGTACACCTGTCTTTCTCGTCTCAGATCAAGATTGTCCTGCATCATTTAAATAGCATGAATATTGTCCTACCATGGTGATACTGGGTCCTACCATAGTTATACTGTTATGTGTGAGGTTGTAGAGAGCGTTAAAATGCAGGAATCAGGAGGCAGGAGTAATTAAAAAATAGTATTCTTTAATCCAGAATAAAAAACACAGCAGGGCAGAGACACAAGGAAGAAAAATGAACGGACCAGCAAAACCTAAATCCTCACAGTTGGGTCCTACTATAGTAATATTGGGTTATACTATGGTGATGTTGGGTCCTATCATGATGATGTTGGGTCCTTCCATGGTGATGTTGGGTCATGTTATGGTGATGATGGGTCCTACCATAATGTTGGGTCCTACCATGGTAGTGTTGGGTCCTTCCATAATGATTTTGGATCCTACCATGGTGATGCTGGATCCTACTATGACAGCAGCACGGTAGTTCAGTGGTTATCACTGACACTTCACAGGTAGAGGGTTCAGGTGGATCTGGGTTCAGCTGGTCTCTCTGTGGAGCTTGCATGTTCTCCCTGTGCCTGCGTAGGTTTACCTGGGTACTCCAGTTTTCTCTCACACCAAAGACATGCTGTTTTGGGTATTTGATAGCACAGAATTCTGTTGTATAAATTTACATAACATATAATGTAATTTATCAGAGTAATTATAGGACTAATTTGGTCCATTAAATAAATGGATCTGGTTAATGTGTGTCAGTGAGTGAAAGCAGCTTGTGTTGTCAAAGCGCCTTAAGTGGTTCCTGGACCAGGAAGGATATATGTCAGCGCATTGCTGTTGTTGTTGTAACCAACATTAAAAATGCTGGAAATCATTTTATGTACCTCAAGGTCCTAGAGTTCAAAACAGATCCAGAAGGTCCAGAAAGTAGGTGAAATAGTTTTAAGGAAAATAAAATAAATGATTCTGAGCACAGCACAAGAGGTATTAAGAAGTTGTTGTTCCCAGTTATAATACCTGAATAAAATGTGTATTAAACTTTTACTTCTTTTCTGTCATTTTAAATCTACTAAGATTGAAATGGAAAAACTTATTTTGTCCTTTAAAATTAACAAGAAGTAAGAAATGTTGAGTCAGTAAACTCCCAGTGAGTCTGTGTTTTGAATTTCCAGTTTTTCTTCAAAATGTAAATGACTCTAAACCTTTTGTGTTTGAATACAAGTAAGAGTTAATTTTTAAAGATTGAAATCATAAAATAACTGAAAACTGTTGAAGATCAAGCAGATTGAAATGAAATGCATACTGCACATGAAGAAGATAATACAAACACACAGTCAGTCACCTGTCTGGCACATGTTCAGCCGCTGCACATGCACACGACAACACATGGACTCCGGTTGCACAACACTTTTGCTGCAGCCCCACACCTTGCTCCAAGAGAAGACTTGCATATCACCAAACCTGGGAGTGGTGGGGAGATATGGGAGAGAGACAGGTATGTGAAGGTGTGAAATCTGTTTTTTTCTTTCAACGGTTAACAAGCTCTGTAGGTTTCCTGTGGTGTAGCCTGGGAAAAAGGACATCAATTACTTTCAGTTTCACAACAAAGTCACATTAATTTTATCTTACACAGAGGGATTATATCTCAATATTCAAAAATCTGAATGGGTCCCACTAAATATCGTTTCAGAACATCAAGTTGGCCTACTACACATCTCAACTCTCATCATTCATGTTTTCAAACCTACATGCAGTGAGTCCAGGGTTAATTTACAGCAGGTGGTGATGATGTTGGGTCCTACTATGATGATGACGTTTGGTCCTACCATGGTGATAATGTTGGGTAATACCATGGTGATGTTGGGTCCTACCATGGTGATGTTGGGTCCTACCATGGTGATGTTGGGTCCTACCATGGTGATGTTGCGTCCTACCATGGTCATGATGTTGGGTAATACCAAGGTTGATGTTGCGTCCTACCATGGTCATGATGTTGGGTCCTATCATGGTGATGTTGGGTCCTACCATGGTGATGGTGATGTTGCGTCCTACCATGGTCATGATGTTGGGTCCTATCATGGTGATGTTGGGTCCTACCATGGTGATGTTGGGTCCTACCATGGTGATGGTGATGTTGGGTCCTACCATGGTGATGTTGGGTCCTACCATGGTGATGGTGATGTTGGGTCCTTCCATGGTGGTCATAAAGGGCTGATCATGGTTAGGAACAATACTCAGGTAGGCTTTGGTGTTTAAACCGTGACTCATCAGAGCGGACAAGGTTTTTCCAGTCTTCTTCCTCTTTTCCTTTCAGGGGTGACCACAGTGAATCATCTACCTCCATCTAACCCTATCCTCTGCATCCTCTTCTCTTCATGTCCTCTTTCTCTCCATCCATAAATCTCCTCTTTGGTCTTCCTCTAGGCCTCCTGCCTGGCAGCTCCAACCTCAACATTCTTCTACCAAAATATTCACTGTCCCTGTGTGCATTATCAACAGCTGATGGTCACATAATTGACGTAACTGACCGAAGGAAGAATTTGTGTGAACCAGAAGAGGTTCTCAAATACTTGACTTGAGGGTTAAATTTATAAACCAAAATGGGGCCAGTGGCAGATCTTTTTATGTTTTTCTTCCTCCATTCATGAAGGTCCAAATCACAGGGTAATGTGAATACCAGGTGTAACTGTAGGAAAGGTTTTACGTTTTAAAATAAAAATGTAAGACTTCCTGGAGAGTTAATTAATGTTCATGTTTTTTTTCTATATTTTTTCACAGCTTAGACCTCCTATTATCAAACATTTTTGTTGATTTGATCAGTTTATGTGTTCACACCTGGTATTGAAATGCATCCCTGAGTGCATCTTGTCATCAGTTCTTAGTCACCTGATTCAGTTGTGCAAATAAACACTTTGAATTGACAGACAGAAGCTTAACAACAAATTGGACATTTACAGATCCTTCAGTGACTCGACAACTCTGCCGATTGAAGGCTCGTCCACTTACTTCAGCTGTGATTTGATCAATTAACTAATTAGTACCTCTGAAGATACAGCCACCTCCTAAAAGCAGTTTTTATGAAGATATGGTTGTAAAGGGAGCTCTCACTTGCAAATTTTTGATATTTTGATCAAACTATTGAAATTTTCTTGCATTTGCTCTAAAAACTGATAACTAGTTTATGAATTTATTCATATTTGTAGGTAATTATTCTTTAATTGGGCACAAATACCAAATATATCAGAGTACACTAATTGCAATTTTTTTTCTTACCATAACAAAAAATAAACAACAGCAAAAGGTTTAATAAAAATTCTGTTTGATAAGAATCATTTTTTTTGTTGGTGTTCTGGTAAAAAGTTTATTCTAAAAAAAATAAAAAATAAAGAGAGAAACTCAGGTATAAGAGCTTATATACTTTATTTATTTAAAATTACACTATGACACCACAAAATATAACTTATGGTTAGAACAATTAAAAAAACTTTTATTCCCTATTTAACACTTCTAAACTGGATTTCATACAATATTCTCAGGTGCTCTGAGTAACTGTAAATTAAATTTAAAAACCTAAAATCAAAAATAAATCCAAGAACATTGTGAACATCATTTTATATTTAATTTTTCAATAAAAGGTGCTTTCCTTTTTTCATTCCAAATTCTTAACCAAAGAAAAACAAGAACAGATAAATGACTAAAATAATTTATTATACAATAACAAAAATTTACATTTTTTGTAAAATATGTACAGTAAAATAAAAAAAACAAACAAAAAAAAAACAACAACACAAACCCAACTGCAGTCAGGTGGAGGTAGGTTTGTTAAATTTAATATGAAAAACAATCCCTGCTGTCCTGTTAAAACCTCGTCTTAGAAAGGCAACTCTGAGACTAGACGATAAAAAACAGATTAAAAAGATCAAAAACAGTCGTTGGAAGAAGACGACGTTTTAACGAGACAGCGACAGAAGAATCACAGGAAGGAAACCAGGACGTCTGGATGATGGATTTCTTCTTCTATCCAAACTACGAACACCCAGCTGTTCAAGTCACCTCAAACACCAGAAGGAAGAACTCTGATAGAAAACATTATGTACTTAAGACATTTGGCAAACATGCAAAGTTCTGTCGTTTAGATTTCATCATAAATAGTGAATGAACAGACAACATTGGTATAAAGTTCAACAAAACACATCCTGGAGCCTCCGCAGACAGATTATTTGGCGTTTCATTTCATCATTTGACTCCATCTGGTTTTAATTTGGCACATCAGCGAGTGTTGGTCCCCCAAAGACGTTACGTTTATTAACCTTTTTCTTGGTCTGGTACCTCCTCACCAACTTAGCTTACAAAGTTAAAGAGTCCAGTCATGACGATCTGTTGGACCTCAGCCAGACCTGAGCAGCTCAAAGTCCCACAGATCTGTCAATCACAGCGACACTTAGTTTTCTTTATTTATTTTTCTGAACAGGCACAGTGAAGTCACAACAAAGGGACAAAGCGTCCTCGTGATGCTGCTGCAGCTTCCTCCAATGAGAAGCTTCAAATGCTACGAAAAACAGCGTTCTGTCTTCAAAGACTATCAAGATTGTTTTTTGTTTGTTTTTTTAATTCTGAATTCTGCTGTTGTTACGTGTTCACGCGTCGTCCAAATAACTTCAAAGCCACCAAAACCTGTCAAGACTGGAGGGATCTCTGGGTAATATGGCTATTAGACGACCTGAAATCACAATATTCAAGTTTCATTCAAACAGTAAAGTAAAATAAAAAAGCTGCTACTGCTCGAGCTGCTGTGGCTCCCAGTTATTTGGTCCGACAGGAACTCGTGTTCACGTGTGCCGTTTTGCATCCGTAAAATAAAAGAGTAAGAGGGGGTATAAAGAAAATAAAGGAACAAACCACCCTACATCTACAGTCAGCAGTCGAGGCATGAGGAGGATCGATTCTGAGGCAACGAGTGTCTGAGCCATGAGCCAGTGTCGAAGTTACAGTCCACATGTTTCACAGAGTCTCTGAAATGTAAGAAAGCATTTGTGTGCGTGTTACAGCACCGGCAGGCCGCCAATCAAGTCTTTGTACAATGTCTCTTCCCTATCACCCCCACCCCCCACCCAAGTCCAACCAGGTCCCGGTCTGGTCCATCATCTGCGGAGCTGCTCCAGTCTGGCCTTCAGCTGCTCCTGTTTGGCTTTAAGTTTGTCCTTCTTGTCCTGCAGTCTGTGGTTGTGGTTCTCCAGGCCGTAGATGCAGTCCCTGGCCTTCTTCAGGATGATCACCTTGGACGCCTTGTCGTTGTGCGACAGCTCCGGGACGTTGTCCCGCAGGCGCATGAAGCAGTTCTTCAGCTCGTTGCGGCGCTGCCGCTCCATCACGTTGTGAGTCCGCCGCCGCTCCTCCTCGTCCTCGGTCTCTGCCGAGCTCCGAGGCGAGTGGTGGTAGCGTGACGAAGACGACGATGACGACGAGGAGGAAGAAGAAGAGGAGGAGGACGAGCTGCGTAGGGAGTGATGGAAGCGCGACGAGCCATCGCTTCCTCTGGAACGCTTGTTGGACGAGGACGAAGGCGGGGGCGAGGCGGGGCAGGGGGCGGCGTAGTTGTGCTGCAGTTGGATCTCGATGGTGTGACGCTGGAGGGCCCGCTGCTCCTCCTCCTGCCTCTGCTTTCGGACGGACAGCTCGTCCAATGAGGGCAGAGGGGAGGGGCTGGATGGCAGGCGCGCCACAGTCACCACGTCGATTTCTTCTTCTGCAGAAAAAAAATAACCAAGAAAAAATGTTTATAGCTTCTGATGGAGAGTGTCGACACAAACAGACACAAGAACCAAAAAACTCAGGTCCGCAACTGTGAACTGTCAAAAACTAAAAGTTACTGCTTGTAAACCAGCACGGAAGAAAACAAGTTTAAAGTTGTCGTGGCAGTTAAACATAAAACTGCTCAACAGTTCAAGAAGAAACTCAAACACTAGTTTTGGGCAAACTAGTTTCTAAAGTGGCTCATCAGAAGTTAACACACTCAGTTTATCATCTTTTATAAACCTCTCACTTCAGTCAGAGCAGGTATGAAGACCTGGGGGGGCGGCAGGTGAGCTCTCAGATAAGCCGAGTACAAAGAACAGCTCAGACGCTCTAAACATTAACAGTGATCAGAACCACCACGTCTGATCTGATAAGCAGCAAAACAAAGCAGAGCATGATTCAGTCTGACTGCATCACCAAGAAAACTGAAGCTCCTGACTCACCGGAGTCGCTGGACGAGCACGGCGACATCTCGCTGCCGGCCGACCCGTAGTCCGACGTGGCCTCGCTGGGCTCCTGAGCATCCATCAGCGCCTGGCAGTCCAGCATGGAGCCGGCGATCTCCTCAAAGATGCTGGTGTCGATGTCTGACAGCAGCGGGCTGGAGCCCAGCACGGAGGACACCAGCTTCTCATCCAGGCTCCTGTCGGTGGCGAGGCACTGCCACAGGCAGTCTTCACCGCCCTCCTCCAGTGGGGAGCAGGGCTGGCTGAGCTCACCCTCCTTGTCGGCACCGTCGGAGCGGAACAAGTCGCAGGTCCAGTTGAGCTGCTGCATGTCGTGGTCCTCCAGCAGGATGTCCGACACGAAGCTCAGCTGGTCCTCCTTGGACAGCGACTTGCAGTCGCCCGGCCCGGTCTTGGTCGGGGGGGACTGGGGGGGCGTCGGCAGCGACTGCAGGTCCTTCATCAGGCTCTGGCAGAACTCGTCGTCAAACAGCAGCGGCTCAGAACAAAACCAGTCCGGGGACTGGGAGAAGCTTTGCAGCATTTTGTGACTGCAGTATCTGAGAACAAAATCCACACAAGAAAAAAAAAAAAAATCAGAAAGAAAATTAGAGGTAGTGGAAAAATAAAAGCCTTAAATCCAGAGGCCAGTCAGTAGTGTTGGATCCCGACAGCAGCAACAGCAGCAGCAGCGGTGGTGTAGTGAAAGTTTCCACCAGTTCCTCCAGAATGAAACCCCCACTAGCAGCGTGCCACCTTTTATCTATGTTTACATCACTGTGGCCCCGCCCCTCTGGCCCTAGGGAGGCCCGTAAATCACCCCCAAAAAGACCCCCCCCCCTCCCTCCTCCCCATGACATCACAGGAACAGCTGGGATAGAGAGAGGGGGGGTAACAGAAACGTAACACCTCTTTCCACAATTTACCCCCCCCACCCCCACACACACACCCACCCATCCATCCACCACCACCAGAAAGTTAGTAAAAATACAACAACACACACGAGTCAATCCCTGCAACGAATCTGCAAAGATGTGGACGGACAGATGCTGAATGTTAAAAGATAAATGTAAAAACCTGCAGCCAAGTCTCACATGACCAAACAGTTGAGCCAGAAAACCAACATTGCTCAGCACATATTTGACATTTCTGCACTGATTTTAACACATGCGGCTGTGATCAGACCCCAGCGCAGACCTACAGGGGATATTCCTGCGGGATGTTTCAGGTATGTGCAGCAGACCATGCTGGAGAACAAAGCAGCGTGTGTTTGAGCTGGGAGGTAAAGGCTGCCTTTAGGCTGCACAGGAAACCCCCCAAAACCCCAAAAATCTGAAAACCTTCACAAGGCACAATAAATAATTGTTCTCTGAATTCAGCTCGAGCTGGTTATTACACATGAATAATGAAACATTACTGCACTTTCACTAATGCAAACAGCTCATTTGTAATTTATATCAACACTTGTGCGCATTTCTGCAAACAGGCTGCAAAACCTGACTTCGCACAATCAGTGCAATACTTTATTTGGAAGAAAAAAAAAAGAAGCTGCATTTTAAGACTTTAATCCAAACTTCTAGATGTGATTCAGTCACTAATACCTAACATAAATACTAAACAATGCACACACACAAAAAGACAAATAATGAGAAATAATAGTGTGAATGAGCTACAACTGTCTCTGGGGGTGTTTAAAGGACCCACACGTGAAACCGGCACCACTTCGTGAAACTTGACAACACTCAGAAATGCACAAATGTTACGTTATTATTAGTTCTTTTTTAATTAAAGTACCCATTTCATATCACACGCGGCAAACTTACCTTCAACTGTAAGATGAGAAATTCAAAATAAAAAGTAAAAACAGAAAAATATCCGACAAATGTCCACAGAAGCGTTGCAAAAACACACAACTAGACGTTTTCGGTTGAGAGGAGCTTTCTGCGTGGAGAATCAGGGATGGAGCAAGCCAGCATGGTGGTTCAACTCCGGGGGTCTACTTCCTCCTGCGCCACTATGTCTCAGAGTAGGTGTGGCACGCCGAACCGCTCGCTTTATGTACCGGCGCTGTTCGGCTTTCCTTCCGCTTTCCTGCCACCAAAATCGCGCCAAAACTCGAAAAGTACCTAAAACTTGTTAATGAGAATCAAACCCGATGCCAAAATAACCGCAGTCGACCCGAGTTTGGATCTGGTCCGCACGGAAAAAACGACGTGGGGGGAAAAGCGCGAAGAAAACGTCTCAAAGGGGGACTACTTTCTCTTTCGATGGAGGGATACACACTCGTAGCGAATTTCAGATAAAACGGGTCGCGGGTATATGTGAGCACGCTGGCGCGCACGTGGGAAGATGCCGGTTGTGCAGGAAAATATCTAGGTGTATGCACGTATAAATGTATACGTAATATATATACATATAGATAGATGGATAGCCTATAGATAGATATAAATATATATATAAATATTTTTTTAGGTGAAAGGCCTCTCTCTGTCTCTGTCAGCAGCATGAATGGATCACAGTTGGCCCAACCCCCGTCTCCGCCCCCATCGCCTTATTTCGCGGTTCCAGGGCTCGTTACATAACGGGGATAGGGGATTCGCCGGCCGGGACACGTGCGGGCGCCGCCAAGCCAATCAGGGCTCGGCGGCCCCGGCTCCGGGTCACGTGGGTTCTCGGCAAGCTCCGGACCGAGCCTCGTAACAGGAGCCCCCGGCGTCCTCATCGCATTCCTCACACATCGATTTATACAGCAGCTCCTTTAAATAGATTAAATATCACATTTCACACCAGGAACATGAATGCTTTTGTAACACATTTACTATTTCATGTCGTTTCTGATAAGATTCATGAACAAAAGACTTGAGATTAAGATCCCTGACACAAACACCCCCCCCCACTGTGAACATTCACACATGTAAATAAACAGCTTCCATCCTTTATTGTAATTTATGTAGCTCTCTTAATTGACATGCATTCCACAGTTTTAGCGAGGAAAAAAAAAAGAGAAATTACAGCCTTGTTGGTGGTCTGTCATATGGAAACTACTACAGTCTGCATGAGGGATGCAGGATAATCCTGCAGAGTTTCTGGAGGATGGATGGAGTTTCTGCCAGTTGCAGCTGAGTAATATCTGGGCGGATCACTGCAGTTAGAAGGGAACATTCTGTAACAGCAGCTCACAGAGGCCATGAGGTTCAGTCTGAAGGAAAGTGGGTTAATGTACCACCTACAGGCCAACTGGAACATTTCTGAGAGCCGCTTCTGGCCTCATGACTCAGTACTTTAGATCTCTGGCTGGGAAACCCTCTTTCTTTCATGCACATTTCTCACAAATAGATTTCTTTTAGAGAAGTTAGTTTGTTTGTTGGTTTGTTTTTAAGCACTTTGATTCAGTGGAATCTGCAGATAAAAATGTGACACTAAATCAGATTCTCACTGAGGGCCGCATCAGCACCACAGTGACCCTCAAAGGGCCAGTTTTGAGACTGTATAAATGTAACTACCCCTAAACACATTGTTAAATAATAGTGTCTATGATTTATTTAAGTGACAAATATTGTCAGGGCCATGGACAGATATTTTTGGTTTTAAGGGCACACTCAGTGAATTCACATTAATTCATAGAAGTTATTATTTTTGTTGTTTTTTATTTATTTTATTTGGTCAGAAGGCAAAAGTTAGTATTTTACAACAAAAAGTTGCAATATTAAGTTAAAAAGTGGTTTTTTGTCTCCTTGTGTTTTTATATAGTAGAATTTCAGATTTCTGTTGTAAATATTCTGCCTTAAATTTTGTGTATTTAATTTATTAGAGTTTTTATTTTTATTTTTAAGTTCTTTATTCATTCTGTTGCATTTTAATTGTTCGGAGACAACAAAGTCAGAATTTTATTCCACTTGGTGCAGTGTTTTCATTGTCCATATGATAATAAACACCTTGAACCTCAAATCTATCACAACTTTGTCATAAAAAAGTAAATTTTCCTAAAGTTTTTGGGACTAAATTCCCAACTTGTAGAGTTGCATTTTTTGATCATTAAAAACCAACCATTTCTTTCTTTTGGTAAAATCTTTTTAACTTTATAATGCAATTTTTCTTTGTAAAATATTGATTTTTGACTTTTTATTTTGATTCTTTCAGTTTTATTTTTGGTTGATTTTTTAAACATGGAAGTGTGACTTTATGTAGTAATAATTTAGTTTAAGACTCATACACAAGACTTTTTAACCTGTGAAATATCGCATTTTCAGAAAATTCAAACTTTTTCATTCAGAATCATGACTTTGTGTCATGAAATTACTTTATTGATTGATTTGTATTTTAAGGAAACAAAAATCTGTGCTGAAATAGATCATTTTGTAAGATCAAAATTGTAGCTTTTCTGACATAAAAATTTAATTTTTGATAAATTTAACATAAAATTGTGAGTTTTGCATTTTTAATATCAAGTTTAGGTGTTAAAAAATAAACAAAAACAAATTTTTTTATTTTGTTTGATAAAATTATGACTTTGTGTAGTAAATTCCAAATTCTGTATACTTTTTGTATACTTCAGTTGTAATATAAAAAAAGAAATTAACAAAATTGAAACTTATGTTTTGTTAGTTTAAGCAAAAGTTCATATATGTCACCATATCACAACTTTGTCCCTAAAAAGTCAATTTTGTTCATTTTTTAATATAAAATTCCCAACTTTTCTCTGTAAATCATAACCTTTGTAGAGTTGTATGTTTTCACTGGAAAAATGGTTTTTTCTTCAAAATTGCTACTCTTTACAACTTTATATCGAAAAGTTGTGAATTGTAAAATATGATATGCCATAAAATTGTAAAATGCACTCTTATTTTAATATTTTAAGAGGCCACATCAAATGACGTGGAAGAGTTTGACATCTGCTCTCTGATGCCAGAATAAGTTTAAAACATTTTCTAAAAGCATTTTCCCATAAATGTAACTTTAAGACTACATCTAGTCATTTGAAAATGCTGCTTCACACACAGAATCAGCTCCAAACTTCACATGAGCTGAAGCATATTTGCACGATTCTAGGTGCATCCACATCTGGCTGCAGATGTTTTGACTGATCGCTGCTTGTCATGTTTACGACGACTCTTGAAAACTTCAAAGGTCTAAAATATGAGCTATTTTTAGATCTGACACGTGTCGTTTTCTCGTGAAACACAGGAGCTTGATGGTTTTTTACTGTGATGCGTCGATATTCAGTTCAGTTCCGTCCCCATTTGCAACAAAGCACATAAATGATCTATGAGTCCAATTTAATAAACTAAATGTATTCTAGAGCCAACAGATATCTGTCAGCCAAGCATGTCACCTGATGTCCGGGTCGTGATTGGTCAGCTTTATTGTGTTAAAAAGCAGCACAACAGAACATGAAACAAAAAGTTTCTACAAGTATTTTAGCGGTAGTTTAACGTACGCCACAGACGTGTCCTAGCCTTGCTGCTGGTGGATTAATAAGTCTTTTTTTCCTTCCCCCTCCTGTGCGTTTAATTTTGGTTGATTTGAGGATGTATTGCTAAAGTTCTTTGTTTGCTCACAGGTTCATAGTTTAGTTTGTAATTATGCTGAGAGATGAGGCGACAACGTTTACGACAATAACAGACAATGGCGCTTCTCAACCAGAGGGGGGTGCTAAAGAGCACAATCTTACTTTCTGTTGCTTTCATATACGTTTATCTAATGTGGTGAAAAAATAAAGAAACAAAATAAAATTGTACCAGGCTGTAAATATGTTTAATTCTGCTTTAAAGATAACACTTCTAACATGGAGGTCAGTGGAGATTTACTCTGTCTAGGAGCCTGCACCTAGTGGTCAGTGGAGGAAGTACAGCTTTTCTTACGTCTGCCACAGACTCAACGTGGAAGCTGAACTGTAAGTTAAAACTTCAGAAACACCACTGCTGATGCAGAACTGTGTTTTCATGCATGAAAGCATGTTTTTCCAGTTTTGGATGTTTTTAGCCTGTTGAGTTTGCTCCACTGTGTTAACTACCACTCAGGCAGCAGAACGACTGAACTGTGATCAGCTTGTCGAGCATGAAGTACGAAACATGGAAGTCCAAGAACCGCAGGTGAGAAAAGAAGGCGATTCTTTTGGGAAAGAAACAAATGTGGGGACACATTTATCTGAGAAAATACCTTCTTTATTTTCAGATGAAAGAAAGAGAACACCAGAGACTTTGATGCACCGAAGCACATTTTGTCTTTTAATTTATAGCACATTTTATCCTTTTTCAAGCATATTATTGATGATGCAAGAGTGTTCTTAATTTTTAAAATGTATTTTTCATTATTAGACTGTTGTAAACAATGGACTAAAATACATTAAAGACCCAACGCACGTAAATGTGCATTTTGAAATACATTCAAATCACTATTTTTTTCATTTAAACAATTTTTTTGATATGTGATTAGCACTGATACCGGTTTAAGAATTATGTGTTTAAGGGTGTTAAATGTGAGTATTTCATGAAATCAACCAAAAAAAGTGCTTATAAATAAATGTTGCTACTAATCTTTCACATAATCAGTTTGCATTAAGTATACTGAAAATATACCAATTATTGTGGCAATTTAAGGGTTAAAATTTTAAAAAATGTTTGATATGTATTTAAATCATACATATATACATATATGTGTGTATATATATATATATACACATATATATACACATACACATGTATACTATATATACATAGTTTAATAATAAAAAAAGTGCACAGCCTTACATGTATCATCACTAATATGTCTGGAAAAAAGGATAAAATATGCAATAAATTAAAAGCCAAAAACAGAGAAATGTACTTTGGTGCATCAATGCGTTAATGCGCCCCTCAAGGGTCAGTCGTGATGCGACCGACTTTAAACTGAAGCTTAAAAACAGTTTCTTACACGACCGCATGCAAGTGAAGCATCATCTCAGTTGCAGTCGTGTTGCATCAGACGTGGATATTTTTAACACTTAATTTAGAGCTTGCACAAATCAGTAAACGTGTGTATGATTTAACTCACAAAATGAGGCGGTAATTTGTGTTTTCTGAGGGAATCTTTTTTTTCTTTTTTCCCCTCCAGGTTAAAATGGTGAAATTGCTTACAGATGGACTAAAAGGAATCTTAATTTACTGTCTGACTGACTTACTGACCAACAAACCAAGTGACTGGCCCAGTGAACTCGATGGCATTAAAAAGCTATTGGGACATGCAAACACCGCCAAGCCCCCCCCAACCTCCTCGGAGCCATGGAATGGCATCGCCACCATGCATTTGTGTGAGTGTGTGTTTCCTCCGCTACAATCTCCCCCTTATTAGGTCTCTTCATCCTGCAGCGAGTCTTGGTGCAGACTGAGAGGCTGCTGCTGCCCGTCTGTCTGCTGCAGGCTTTAATTAGACCTCAGCAGCTTCTGAATGAGCTCACACACATACAAACCCAGAAGCTGGTCTGAGGTCTGCTCTCTCTGACTGCTGCTGGACGGGGACTCTCTGAAAAGTCTGTCTATGTGCGTGTGTGGGAGGGTTTTACCTTCAGCAGGACTTTAACTTTGAGCAGACACGAGAGTCGTTGTAAGTCCTTCACCTACGACTCCGTACAAGCTCCAAGACAAAGACGACTGATTCATTTAAGAGTCAAACGTTTAAGTGTGAGCAAGAAAACGTTCACAGTAATAAGAGGTGTCAAACTCTATTTCATCCTGGTCACATCATCACCATAGTTACCATTAAAGAGCCACATCATCACCATGGTTACCGTTAAAGGGCCACATCATCACCATAGTTACCATTAAAGGGCCACATCATCACCATGGTTACCGTTAAAGGGCCACATCATCACCATGGTTACCGTTAAAGAGCCACATCATCACCATGGTTACCGTTAAAGGGACACATCATCACCATAGTTACCATTAAAGAGCCACATCATTTAACCCATCTAGGCTGCTGGACCCAGACCAGTGGGCTGCCGCAGTGTGGCAACTGGGGAGCGGGTGGGGGTTTTGGGTGCCTTGCTCAGGGGCACCTCATCCGTGGATGTGGACATGGGGAACAGGCACTCCCTCCCTGCTGACATCATTGGTACCAGCCGGGTACCAATGATGCCAGCAACCTTCCAGTTACAAGTCCAGGTCTCTAGCCGGGACAGAAAAACCCTTTTTGCAACTTTTTGACACAAAATGACAAGCCATGAAATCAAAAAATTTCTATAATATTCAACTTTTTAATTATTTTTTTTCATTTTAAAAAGTTAATTTTACAAAGGTTAGGATGAACAATAGTTTTTGTATAAGATCACGAATTAAAAAAAAATGCAAAGGACTTTTTTCAAGCAACAATCACTTTTATTGTACAATCACAAATGTCATAAAATTGCTACTTTTAACTTAAAATGACTTTTTTCATTATTTTGACAGAAGTCGTACAACTCACCATGTAAAATTGTTCTAAAATTGCATATTTTTCTACAATTCTAACTTCTTGTCCTAAAACACTGAATGTTTGTTATAAAACTTTTATAAAAATCGCGAGTTTTTAACAAAAATGAGCAACTTTTGTTGTAAAATCTTGACAGAGACCAGCTGTTCTCCACCTCAGTTATTCCACTTTTTGATCTCGGTACTGAATCAAACAGTCACAGATATATTTTGTCAGAAATGTTTGAGATATGAGTTTATAATTGTCATTGCACGATTTTGTGAGCCAGATAAAATGAAGTGCGCCTCGAGTTTGACACATGTGCCCAGCTGGTGCATGAAAAAGGAAACAGATATACATCTGGGATTCAAACCAGCATGCGCCTTAACTAATAAAAGCTCACCATGTCAAGTCTGGAGACACTTTTCTTAACCCCCCCCATGTTTGAACTCATTGAACCCGCCACCCCTTTGTCTGTCTCATCGCCCTTTGCCTTTGTAAACTTTCTACCCAAATGTATCTCCTAAATCCAAGCCACCACTGAATGCTATTGTACTGGATTACAGTCTCCTCAGATAACAACAGTCCTCTTCTTTTCTCATAAGCCCACCTGAAAATCTACGATGCTGGTGATGCGTGGGTTGCGTGGAGTCAGGAGATGCATAATGACACACAATACAACTCCATAACTCAACCTCAGCTGACAGACAGATATTATAGCGGCACCCTTCATCTGTTCGTCCGTTTTCTGCACCTGCTTCATGTGATTCAGGGTTGTTGGGGGGGTCCAGCCTATCCCAGCTGTCATCAGGTGAGAGGCGGGGTACATCCTGGACAGATCAGCAGCCCATCACAGGACCACACAGAGACAAACAACTTGAACAACCACACACTTACAGACAGTTTAGAGTGACAAAATGAACCTAAACATTAAGATTGTTGGACTGTGGAGGGAGAACACACGGTGAGAACCTGGAAACACAGGTTGCACAGAAACACCCCAGCAACATCTAACTTATTCTATTTAGAAAACAAAAACCAAGCAGTTTGTAAAAATGAAAATAAACTATGAGTGAGAAGGAAATGTGAAACAAAGAAGTGAAAACTGTGGCTGTTTAAGGGTGTTGTCCTCAGTTGCTGCTGTGGGTTGGGAGTAAGTAGAGGAGCTCTGTTTATGAGTGAGGGTGGACTACTGACAGGTGGACTGGTGCAGTGTCTGCAGTGATGTAGACACTGGGTCTCATTCATAAAATCTTCATTAATCTGTGAGCAGATTTGAACATTTACCTCCTTACTTCCTAAGAGTGTGTAGGTCTTTACATTTAAGGTCAGGGTCTTACCATGGTGATGTAGGATCATACCATGGTGATTGTGGTGGTGGGTGTGGTTCTGCTCGGCTGCAGAGGAAAGGTGAAGCTGCAGCTCAGGAAACAGCACCTGAGAGGGACTGATTGGCACACTTGTGCTGCATGTGCCAATCAGGTTCCCTCTATTTAAACAGCAGCACTCTGGCTATGCAGAAAGGGAGGACTGCCAGGTGAGCAGACGGCACTGTGCTGTTTATGGTTTCTGCACTGGGAAGTACACGCAAATAAAAAGTCTTGTGCGGTGAAGCTGAGTCTTGCAATTATTGCCACCAGGGTACCTGAAACTCTCACAGTGATGTTGGGTCCTACCATGGTGATGCTGGGTCCTACCATGGTGATGTTGGGTCCTACCATGGTGATGTTGGGTCC